>CAEFZY010005972.1:0-19305 GCA_903066815.1 Brachyrhaphis roseni
TAGATAGATAGATAGATAGATAGATAGATAGATAGATAGATAGATAGATAGATAGATAGATAGATAGATAGATAGATTGATTGATTTCAGTCCCTTCTGGGATTAATAAACTATTTTCTATTAATAAACTTCATTGATTAAAGCTATTTTCAAGAAGCACTTTTAATCTGACAAATGAGCAAAATCAGAAAGCATATCCTAATTTACTGAATTGTAAATAAATCTTAAAAATATTTTCTTTTTGCCATAAAGATTAAAAAGTGCTTAAATTAAAGAAGCATGTTAGAATAAAATATATTTTGACAAATTAAATTAAGATTGACTTTTTTCAACTAAAATAATGTATGTGGACATATTAATTCGTTTTCCAATAATAATAATAAAAATTAATGATTTGGTTTCGTTCTCTGGCGGCCTGTGGTTTTATTTTGAAAGGCTCAGCCGGATGCGCGTCGCCGCGCTGCGGCCATCTTGACCGTTGGAGGTGAGATGGCCGTGAAGTGTCTCTGGTTCCTGTGAAGTCGGAGCGGCTGCGGACGGACCAGCGAGAGGCCAGGAACCGAACCGCTCCGTTCCCCGCCGGGTCTCCTTCCTTTGACCCAGTTTCACGGTAAGACCGGAGGAAGCGAACCCGTCCGGTCCGCCTGCAGGTAAACAACCAGCAACACACGGAGCGTTCGTTTTGTTGGCTGCCTTCTCCCGCCGAGGGGGAGGGGCGGGAGAGGCAGCAGCAGACAGCCGGAGACCGAACCCAGTCCCCGGCTGTCTCCCCGGCTGGGACAGTCCCGGTCCCGGGTTGGACTCCCGGACCGTCCCGCTGTGGTTGAGCGGACTGCGGCGGGTATCCGCCCCCTTTCCCGTCCGGTCCGGTAATAATGGACTGAGAAGATAAAAGGCGACAACATGGCTGACTGGCCCTGCTGCAGAACCTGCTTTTTCATTTTCTCTCTGCAGACATTCATGATGAAATGTCACATTTTAACACAAACAGTCAAAGCAGCTGCTGCCTTTTGGCTTCATAATGAAAATGACTGCAGCAAAACAAAAATAACAATTAAAAGATGCAGTGTTCAACGCAAGGTCTTCCTCTGCCTGATGCAGTTTGGTGCATTGTCATATTCAGATGCAGCAGTGGGAGCAGGAGGAAGTTGTTGGAAAGCAGATTTGAATGTTTGGGAACCAGAACCGGAAACAAGGCGGCCTGTCAGAAACCTGACCTGGTCAGTCCAGGTGAAGAGGCTCCGGGCCAATCAGAAATCAGAAGTCTCACTGACAGAAAGTGAAACTTAATTTTCTAAACACACCCTGTTTGAAAACCAGAGATTAGCCAACGTCAGTTCAGACACAGAAAAATAAGATTTTATTCCCCTCCATTTATTAAATGCATATAAACATTCATCTGAGTGTTTCTGCTTAAATGATGATCAGATTTATTAAAACTTTTACAATATGACATAAAAGAAATTTATAAAGATGTTTTACATACAGAAATATCAGCTTTTTGAATATAATGTGGTTGTACACCACCTGATTTTTTCCTTCCACTCAACTTTCCCCTCTGAATGTCCATCCTTGTGGACTGCTCTAGGATTTTGTTGGACATAACATAAAACGTCTGTATTAAACAAAATTTCTCAAAATCTTAATTTTGTGTGTAATTAATCCCTAAAATATGGACTTAGTATCATAATTAACATTAACTTTTCTCTATTTATTTCAGGATTGCTGCAAATTAACATTTCAGGAGTGAAAATCTTCTTTTTGTTTCCTTTTAGATTGAAACTTTGGCTTTTATTTCCCCTGAACAATAATTATGAAAATTAACAGAATAATAATATATTTTTAAAAAATCGAAGTTATGTCTTTAAATGCACTTTAGCATTAATCTAATACGTTATAAATTAATAATAGGAGGCATAAAATAATGATTTGCTCAGGTCAGCAAATACAAATTTATTTTTAGGAGAACTTGGGTCAATATTGATATTGACCCAAAATACATAAAATGTTAATAAATATTAGTTGTTGATCCCGTCCCAGTTCTACTGGTCTGATACTGATATGTTAAAAAAACAACTAACATGATCCAATACAATATTAATTCTAATATACTGTGCTTTCCTACTGATTTTGTTAATTTAAAATAAAAAAAACACCTGGCTCTGTGGAAAAATGATATTCTCTTCCCGGTTGCCATGGCGACCCAACAGGGTTTCTGTCAGAAGCATTTCTGGGTTCTGCTGTTTCACAATATGAATTTCTGTCCTGGTGGATTTCTGCTTAGGGAAAAAACATAAATATTTCCTCCATGCCTGAAAGTTTTATTTGCAGCTGTTCATAATTTCATCCACCTTAATGCAAATTCCATGTTAATCTGAAGGAAATGAACCTCAAATGCTTCCCTGTTGATAAACAGTTGATACTGTTTGATTCCCTGAATGTCCAGTTTAGTTTCGTGGGACTAAAACAGAAAACAAACACATTTCAGATTATTTTATAATCCCAGACTTGTGGGAACGTTCTGCAGATGTTTCCTTGGTGATCCAACATGGCGGCCTTTTAAGACATGGAGGTTTGATGCCTGAGTCCAGTACTGCACTTCTAGATGCATCTAGAAGCTCTGTAGGATTGGAGTAAGGCAGTAACTGGCTTGTTAGAAAGGATCTCACTTTTTTGGTGGGAGTTTATATAGTCGGTTGCACACTCATTCTTGGCACTGATGTTCTTCCAAAGAGGCTGGCAAAGAGCAATCCGATCCGTAACCTCAAAACAGCTCTGCAGGGTTTCTTCAGATTCCTGTGAATACTTTGCAATTCTTTAACTCACATCCCTTAAACTATCAATATTGATGTGTTTATTATTAGGATTTTATGACTCGACTGTGAAGCCGCAGGCGAATCGTACATCAACTTGAACAATTCTTTTGGTTCATTTGTGTTCAGGCCGCCTGACTTGGTACCGTGTTGAACCACCTTCTGCTGCAGGTCTTCTAGGGTTTGTCTCCACCAGTTTTAAACATCTGGAGTCTAAACTTTGTCTCCATTCTCTGTAAAGTAGCTCAAGTTCAGTTAGAATAGGATTTTTCAGGTCTTTGACTAGGCCATTCTAACTCATGAAGAAGTATTGATCTAAACCTTTCTACTGAAGCTCTGGCTGGATGTTTAGGTTTGTCGTTTTCTTGTCAGCTTTCTGATCCATGCTGAACACAGAAAAAGCATTCCTGCTGCATGATGCTGCCACCACCATGCCCCACCATGGGGATGATGTGTCCAGGGTGATGTGCAGGGTTAGCTTGTTTGAAATCAACTTGGTGTTTTTATTGCCATTGATTTTCTTAATTTTGTGAAATCGATCTTTTCTACTTCAGCAAAGGTCTGAAATCAGCTGCTGTCTTCTTCTGCAGTTAAAGGTTTGACTGTTGGCTCCGCCCACCAGATCATGTCTGCAAGTTTGTAGTTAACAATAGTTACCCCACTGTTGCCAACTCAGCAACTTTCTTGCTACATTTAGCAACATTTCAGACAAATAAATCGGTATCGGCTACAATCGGAATCGGTAGATCGGCCAAAGAACTGCAGTCGGTTGATCGTTAAAATGAGCCACAAGTGGCTGAATTTGAGTTTGTACCCAGAAAATGAAGTGATGGAAACAAATGTTTGAAATGGGATTCAGTCTAAGAATGAATCAGATGTAAAACATGTGCAGCTTAGATGCACATGTTTCACATTTCCATGTTTTATGCTCCTGCCTCCATGTTGCTGAGTAAGTAGGTCGTAAAGAATCAGGTCTTGTCTCTGGGATGAAGTACTGATGGACCTGACCCAACGTTTGGATCAGAAACTCTGCAGAGTGACCTGGCAGGATGAGATCCAATCCAGATGTTTTTGGGGGAGGAGGAAAAAACTTTCTTACATCACCGGTACCGACCGTAAATCTCTGGCCGCAGTCGCTTTGTTTGTCCAGAACCGAGCGGCGGTGTTCCAGCTGCGGTCTGAGGTCGGATGGAGGTGGAAGCGTTTGGCGCTCTGACCCGGTTTGTGTTTGGTTTCATGGTGACGTCCGGCATCGTCCGGCTCTCTGGGGATCAGCTGATGACTCACAGCGCGTCGCCCGGCACGCCTGGAGGAAAATCACCAGCAGCTGTGGCCCATTTCTGGAGAACCTTCTGAGGTTCTGGTCGGCCAGGAATGCGTTTGAGGTTTGACCATCTCCTCCGCTGGAAAAAAACAAGTTTGTCATAAAGCTTTTAGAGGAATAAAAGCTCCTCTTGTCCCGCCTCTCTCAGGGTTTCTGTTCCAATCGGATCGAGCCGTGTGGTTCTGGTCTGCCGTCTCTTTAAGGGAGTGAGCAGCTAGAGGGGCAGATGTTACATAACACCAACCTGTAGATAAATAATACACTGTGAACCTCCTCACTTGCTCCACTGATCAATAATTAAGGTCCCGTTCAGGAAGTTTTCCCCTCCGGATCAGAACCCGACATCTTTAACAGAACCTCATCATCTAAACTGTTGGATCTCTCAGGGTTTGAGATGTTAGAATCAACTCTTCAGTTAAAATCAGAAATATCTGCAAAACGTAATAATTCTTGACTTTCGCTGAACCAGGTTGTTTTATCGTTGCTTATGATTGGAAATAAATTCCTCTTTGGAAAAAAACTGAAACTCCTCCAAAGATTTCTGACAAAATCTGCAAAAACTAAACAAATTTAGTGTTAAATATTATGTAAACAAAAGGTTTATGTAAACCTGTGATGATAAAATTATTTTTCTGGACGATAAATTGTCCCAGAAGTTATTGTGATAAACGATAATATTTTTGTTTTGAGATCATTTTTAAATAATATAATTGAAGAACATATTATCAAAGATCAATAAAATGTAATTCTAATGAGCATTTAAACTGGAAACATTTAAAATATTCAAAATAAACAAACAACAGAAACAACAAATAAAATGAATCATAAAGTCTCTGTTAACAAAATTGTCCTTCAAAATAAAAGTTTAGATGAGACCAAATCACCAGACTGAAAACTTTTATCATCCAGTTTTTGGTAGAAAAAGAGAAAAACAATAAATTATGCAAATGGAAATTATTGATATCAAAGTTGCATCAATTGATTCATTGGTTATTGCGACAGGCCTTGGACTAGGCCAGTAGAGTCTGGAATGTAAATATGCTGCTTTGTTATAACATAATAAAAACATGGAGTATAATTCAACTTTTCTGTTTTCCGCCAAACTTTCTTCTGGATGTTCCCGTCTTACTTGTCCCTGGTGATGATCGACTCCCCCTGCTGGTCTGGAGGATTTATGTTTTATGGAGTTTGTAGCTTTTTATGTTGTTGCTAATTGCAACATTTTTCTTCTGCTTCTTTTTCCTGCGGTTGCAGAATCTTTTGTGTTTTGTAGTTTGTATCCTTTGATTTGTTGCTATAAAGTCAACAATAATTAATTTTTTCCATTAATTCTGTTGTTTTCATGTTCCTGCATTTCGAACATGTTTTTCTACTGGATAAAATACATTTGAATCATTAATAGTTTGAAATTTCCACCTTCACTCTTTCTTTGAATTATATTGAGAAACATTTTAAACTCTCCACATGTCAGCTTGACCTCCAGGCTGCCAGCTGCTAGAATCAGATGTTTGGACTAGACCTCTGGTTCTCAAGGACATTTTGAGGGAATCTGGAAAAAGAAACATTCCTGTTCTTGGATCAGACTTAAATAAATTGACTTTATCAGATATTCCCAACCAGTGGAACAGAAACTCTGGGTTCTGGTTACAAACGTTTTCTTCTGTTTTGTGGTTTTCAAGAGTTTTTATTGCTAATTTGTCTCCAACTCCAGGTGGTTTTAATTTAGACTGAAACTTAGCAGATGTTTTTGGTTTCTAGTTAATTGATCTGTAGCTCTGATTTAAAAATAAAATCTTTTAGAACGTAAAACCTTTGAGTTTAAAATGTTTGGACCATTTTGTGTTTTCCAGGTTTGATTCTGATTCAGTTCAGGAGCTGAAGGACGAACAGCTGCAGCGACTCTCCTCTGCTCCTGAGGTCAGGTAGGACTTTATCAGTCACGACCTTTAACCTTTGACCTGCTAAACGAGGCCTGGAGAGAGAGAGAGAGAGAGATGGAGCTGAAACTCATAGATCGTTTGGAAAAAGTTTTTGTTCATCTGAGATCTTTAGGACTTCAATGGATCTGAAATAAGAATTGACCTTTGACCCAAAGAGAGTAACTTGTAGCAGGATTAATTTGATCCACAATTCATCCATCCATCCATCTTCATGCTCTGTCCAGTAAAATTTGTTCTGAACTTTTAAAATGGACCCTAAAGGTCATCTAAAGGTCATCTGAAGGTCATCTTTCCTCCTCCCCTCTCTGTGGTTCCAGACCTGGAGACCCGGTTCTGGTTGTAGCCCAGTGGTGAGGCAGCCCGGCTGCCCCTCTGCCTCCAGATGAATGAAGAGCCCACCGGGTCACAGAGACACAGCTGATGCAGGTCACTGCCTCACACACCCCCCCCCACACACACACACACACACACACACACACACACACACACCTGCAGCTTAGACCCAAACTCGCTGCCATCATGGTTCCATCAGAGGAAGTCCAGTAGAACTGGTGTTTCTGAATGGTTCCTTGTTTTTCCTCAGGGCATGCAGGTGTTTCTGCAAACATGATGAAGAAGAAGAATCCACACAAGTGAGTAGAAGCTTCCAGCCTCCCAGTTCCCCGTCTGACTGGGGGAACCGGCCCGGTTAACCGGGTTCTGTCTGCTCCTGCAGAAAGCATAAGAGCAGCCTGGGCCCACCCACCAAGGTTCTGTCCCAGCCGCGGCGCAACATTGTGGGCTGCAGGATCCAGCACATCTGGAAGGACGGGGGAGGACACGTGGTGTGGAAGGGAACGGTTCTGGATCAGGTGATCTGGGTTCAACCCGCCGGGTCAAAACGCTTCAGAAGCACCGAGGAAGTCGACTTTAAGCTTTACATTAAAGTCGACTTCTTAGACTGTAAAATAGTTTCTCTCTAGCGCCGCCGCCATCTTTGTTTCTTTACCTGGCTGGATGACCAGCGGCGCCCTCTGCAGGAAGGCGGCTAAACTACAACAATAAGAGAAAGTCTAAGCGGAGGTTATTAGTTAATCGACTGGAACTAATTTTAATCTAATAAATCATCATTCAACAAGTCATTCAGTTGTTTTTAGTTCACAGATTTCAGGGAGGTTTGGTTCTGAAGCTTTAGAGGATAAACTATCGTTTGTTTCCACCAGGTGCCTGTGAATCCGTCGCTCTACCTGATAAAGTACGACGGGTTCGACTGCGTTTACGGCCTGGAGCTGCATAAGGACGAGCGGGTTCAGGGCCTGGAGGTTCTGCCCGACCGGCTCGGTGAGAACCAGCCGAGACGGAAAAACGACACTGCAAAAAACGTTTTTTATTTTGTTGTTTTTAAGAATTTTTATTATTTATGTATCCATATTTACATTTATTTCTCTTGAGATCTTTTCATTCAATTTTTCTCCATAATTGGACAAATCACAAAACGTTTCTGATGACGGTTCCTGAACAGGAAATGATGTGAAAAACATAAAAATTTGATAAAACTAAATTCAACAAGTTACTTTAGATACTGAGTTAAGTAAATTTGACAAATCATTAACAAGTAATATTATACAAGGCACTTTAGCATTAGCTTCCACTAAATACCATTTTACTATTGCGTTTTAGCATTAGCTGACATTAAACACTGTTGTTTTAGCACTTTAATGTTAGCGCTAACTATTATTTTGCTATAGCTCTTTTGCATTAGCTTCTGTTAAGTACTATTTTGATAAAATGTTTTATTGTTGGCAAAACTAATGTTTATGATTAGTGCTTTAGGGTTAGCACAGCTAGCTTTTTAGTTAGCTGCTCTAACTTTTTAAGAAATTCTAGAATAAACTTTGTTTTGTGTGAATTTTCTTTATTTTTTCCTCATGTAAAGATTCTTGAGCTGAAACATTTGACAGAAGCTCAGAGACAGACTCCTGTGTCTGACAGAGTCTTTTGTCCTCAGCTAAGTCGCGCCTGACGGACGTTAGCCTAGCCGACGCCATGATCGGGAAGGCCGTGGAGCACATGTTTGAGACGGAGGAGGGTCCGAAGGAGGAGTGGAGGGGGATGGTTCTGGCCCGCGCCCCCATCATGACCACCTGGTTCTACATCACCTACGAGAAGGACCCGGTTCTGTACATGTACCAGCTGCTGGACGACTACAAGGAGGGCGACCTGCGCATCATGCCCGACTCCAGTGAGTCCGCTCACATTCGGTGTTTTCAGAGCTTCCTGTGCGTTGAGGTTAACGTGTGGCTTGGCGTCCGCAGACGACAGCGTCCCGGCGGAGCGGGAGCCCGGCGAGGTGGTGGACAGCCTGGTGGGCAAACAGGTGGAGTACGCCAAAGAGGACGGCGGCAAACGAACAGGCATGGTCATCCACCAGGTGGAGGCCAAGCCGTCCGTCTACTTCATCAAGTTCGACGACGACTTCCTCATTTACGTCTACGACCTGGTCAAGACTTCGTAAAGACTCTGCGGACGGCGCCACCCGACGTGACGGAGAGTAAAAAACAGAAGCAGCTCATGCCGACGCGTCTGAAGCATTTAACCCAGCACACGTTAATCTGACCATCCAAGACAAAAACACTGAGATTAATCCCAACGGGATGAAGACGGAGTCCAGGGCATCTCAAACCCTTCGGAGTAAATTATCATTTCATTTTACGTTTGACTTTAATTGGTTTGAAGCCGTTAAACCTTCCAGGATGAAGAAACGGATTCAGTTTACTTTTTAAATCGGGAAAGAGCCATGAAGGCTTCCTGTTGAAACAAAGCAGATCCCTGGTCTTAACCATAGTAGCTGATTCCACTTGGAAAAAAAAAAAAGAAATAAAACCTGAACTTTGTTGATTTCCAGTGAAAAAAGTTCTGATCAAATAAAGACAAGAAGAAGAAGACTGGAGTTCTGGGAATGAAGGAGTTTCACTGTTTGGACTCTTTAACTCAGTGTTTATGATCCTTTTTAATCAAAAAGCAGATATGGAGGCCCATTTCTGCCAAAAATGAAACCAACAAATAATTTAAAAATTTAAAAATCGTACCATGGATCAGTATTATCACCTAGAAAAATTAGTTTTTAAAAATATCTAAGAAAATATTTTACTTGTTTTTTTCACAGTTTAAAAATTAGAAAATAATCAATTAGCACAAATTAACAAGCCCTCACCCCAATGTTGTTTTTTAAGAATAGAAAACTTCATGTTTGGCCTTTTATCTCAAATTCTAGCTGATTAAGTGCATTTTTTCAGATTCCAATTTCACCGCATCATAAATGTCATTCAGTGCAGAATTTTTTCTAAAAAAAATAAAAGCCTCCACACTTCCTGGTAGCTGCGCCGCGTCATACTGGATTAGTACGAAAAGCTGTTTTCTCTAACATTATAAAGAATTAAACGGTAGAGAAACAGGCCCACAGCATCACAGATCCTCCACCGTACTTGACAGTTTTTCTCATTTCATCATTTGTTTCACAGCAGAAACATCCTGGATCTTTGTTGCTGAGTCATAAACTCCTTTTCCATTACAACCTGCACAAACTTTGTCAATATTCCACTAATGTTAAAAACCACAATTTTCCAACTGCAGTGTTTCGATTGATTAAGAAACACAATTAAAATAAAATCACGTGAATAAGTTCAACACCGTCATCCTAAAACTACTTCCTGTTGTCATTTTCTTGGTTTCCACCAGTAGCAACATCCTGTTGTTGATCATGTGACTCATGAAGCTAAAACTTTTGTTTCTGTTGCATTTTGCAAAATAAATCAATTTTCATAGGGCCAAAAAATCCACCTCCTCCTGCTGGCACCAAAACTTTCATTAACAAAACTAGAGTTTTGTTTCTTCCAAATTAATAAATTTATTTTCAAAATATCAAATTTCAGAATTATATGTTTAATGAAGGTGCAGCTGCTGCCTGCACGTCTATAGTATCAAAACTGAGTGAGATTTTTTTTTTAAATTAAGATTCTTTATGACTGGATCAATTGTTGAGTTTTTCAGCATTTCTCATTGTGAGGTTGTTACTGAAATAATTCCTGCCTTCATTTCTTCGCCAGTGATGCCAAAAACTGTGGAGGTTCTGAGCGTTTGTGTCAAACAGTAGCTGGACATGTTGGTAAAAACTGGTGGAACATCCAGCTGTTGTACAGATAAAACCAATCAAATGTTTTTCATCACATAATATTCTACCTACACAGGCTCAATGTCACAAGTATTCAACATCCAGAGAAAAAATCAACAACTTCTTGTCTTGAAGACGTCTGCAGGTAAAAACTGTGAAGAAAAACGTGGCTTTTTGTATTTTTTGTTTGTTTTTGATCGATGCCAAAAAAAAAAAAAAGAAAGTCCCTTTCTTGTCGTTGAGTTGTTTGGTGTTGAAAATGATCGGACAGCTTTTTCTTGTGATTTCACTCAAGCCTTTAAATTTAACCGTGTTTGTCTTTTCTAAGTCGTCACTGAAGGAGCGTTGGACAGAGATTTGCCCATTTTTCTGTGGTTTTTAGTTTATTTTTGACTCCCATCAGGAAGACGGGATGAATCTGGAACATTTTGGGCTTTTAAAGTCAGAAATGAAAAGAGAAACAAATCAGCTTTGGAGCTGAAGATAAGAAACATTTGGAGGTTCATTTTTGTTCGGTCCCATTTCTTTTTGCTCTACGTAGCCGTAATTTATCGCAGCGTAAACCTGGACGTTCAGCAGGTTTTTATTTAAATCATGTACACAGTAAATGAAAACCCACTGAAGGTTTAAATTTATGTTTCACTAATGTTCTTATTGTTTTACTTTGGATTTAGTCCAGACTGAAGGTTTTCCATAAACTTGTTTTCTGGCTGGCAGAAACTTAATTTTTTGATAAAAAATTTTTCCACTGATTCTCAGATTTATTTCCACATCAGGCATGTAGATTATGGGATGTCCCAATCTCACTGACAGAAGTAGTAGAAATGCAGAAAGGCACATGGTACAGGCAGCTTTAGGGTTAAAACATTAAAAATGCTATTTAATTTCCTTCACTATTTCAAATATATTATTTATTTTGTTTCTCAACAGAAATATCTTGTATATAAAATGTACATCCAGATTTCAGATACCAAACCTTTTATTCTCTGTGGAGCATCATTAAAACATTCATCATAATGTTACAAAAATATTAGTAATGGGAAAAACATTTTATTTTGTACATATTAACGTGTTATGTAATATTAATTTGAAGAACTTATACATAATAAAGTGTAGCTGCAGTGGTTTAAAGCTAATGGTATATTTTGATGTAGGCTAACTAGCATATGATGTAGAGGTCTGTGCTACTATATGAATGCTAAATTAAGCTAGTTAGCCATATGCTGACTAGCTTGTGTAAAATGAAGCTCTGCCTTGACTTTTATCTAAATGAGATCTGAACATTATAGCAGGAAAAGTCAACAAAACGTTATTATGCAAATTAGCTTAGAGTTTCTGTCAATGTTAATCAGTGACTGCAGATTTGACATGAAAATCACTTTTTTCTCTTTTACCATGAAAATTTAAATTATTTTCATTTTTATGTAACATTGCATTTGCTAATAAAATTTTAATGTTGTACTGTTCCCAATAGTCTGACAAATTTAAAGATTAATTCTCATCTTTGAAATAAAGGCACAACGTTATTTTTTGACAGTTTAAGAGGTTTATTAGCAATGGTCCGGAAATCATTTTTATAACAGTTTTTGCTCTATGGCAATTATTATTTGGCTAAAAGTGCTCTAGCATTATGTCCACGCTAACTTTAGCTAATTGCGTTGTATTCTATGTTTGTATGAAATGCTGCAGTGTGCTGACAGAACCAAGACTGAGTCCAAATGTTTTCAAATGTTTTTTTAAGCATTCTTTTGTTCTGGATAATTTTACCATATAGTAATGTTTGTTGTTTTACACAACAACTAGCATAAAGCTAAAAGTACAATAGCATTCTGTACAAGCTAAGTAGCCCTTTGCTAACTTGTATAGAACCTGTTTGCTGAATAAAAGTCTCTCAGATTGAAACATCCCTATAAAAATCTACTAATACGACTTTTTAAGCATCAACAAAACTCAAAATGTTGCTAGCTTAACGGTTTAGCTTTGGACTTTTATTTGTATTTTTATTACCAATACTCACAAAATCCTAAATAAAATCAATATATATAACTTGTCACTATTGAACTGATGATTTGGGGGAAAATTTGGTGCCTTTTTTTGGCTCAACAGAAAATGTCGGCTTATGTAAAACCTTCAGTGTGAGTGTACTCCTGTGGTGTAGCTAGTTACTGAGGCAGAAAACAGCTATTATTACATCTGTTCTTATATATGTATAGAAAAAAATATTGTCCCAGTGGCCTTTGGGTCTCTGACGCTGTGCAGCTGTTTGGTTTTTATTAAGCATATGACTGTGATCATCTCAGCAGGACACTGTTTTAATTAGCAAACACACCAACAGATCATCACTGAGCTGCGCTTTGGGTTGGTTTAGCTCATTTTGCTGTATGTGATATCAGACTATTGTGGTTATTGTTGGAGCGATTTGGGCCTTCCATCATCCTTCTGCCTTGTAATATTTGTTTTTGTATGTTCAAATATGTATGTTAATAATTTTTATTGTTAATGGACAAACTTACACTGTGTGCTTTGTCTTTCTTTCATTTAATCCAAATTATATCAAATGTTAATTTGGATTAAAATTAAGTTCTGATTTAGTTCTGATTAACTAAAGATAGTTTAATCAGAACTAAACTATTTTTCACCCATTATGGGTGTAATAAGTTGAGTTTCTCTGATGCCTTGACTGCTCCAAAAAGCCCAGATCATCATTCTTTCACTGCCGTGCTCAACACCAGTAAGCTGCCTGAACTCCTGATTTTATATCCGTGCTTACGCTGATGATCATGTAATGAGCTTCAAAAGCAAATTTTTGTTAAATATGTTAACTTGTTATACTGAGGTTGATTTTTTTTATTTTATTTTGAGACATATTGGATATGTTTATATAATTTTCTAAATTAAATTTCTTCCATTTACCCATTATAACTTAAGAAAATGTTGGAAATAAATCAGTTATGCATAGTTACTTCATTCTTTAGTAATTAAATGTGAAATTGATTTAATTTGTGAAAGGCATTTTAAAGTTGCTTGACTTATTAATTTAATGGTTCCTGGGCTGCAGTTTAAATTATCACTGTGCCTCATTAAACATCTGACTGATTAACATGATCAGCACTAATTAAGACTAATCACTTTAATTGAGCTGGCAGATATAAATCTATGATGTGTAAAATGTCTGTAGAAAATTGTAGAATCTGACCTCTTACCTACAAAAACTGCTTTCCTCCAGGTTCCTTTAAAATGTCATTGATGACGAACATTTTAGATTTAGCAACAAAAGTTACTTTTTCCCCACAGATCACCAAAATATCTTTTCTGACAAATTCGAAAACAGTAGCAGCTAGCGTCTGTTTGGACCATTTCCACTGAGCGTATTAACGTGTATCAGGCTTCAACCAAGCACCAAATACACGCAAAATGGGCAGTTATAAGAACTTCAATTATTAATTTTTCAATAGTCAACATTGGATTTGGATTTTTCTTTTTTATAAACAGGCACCAAAATCACAACAATCTATTCATTTGTTTTTAACTTTCAGGTTCAACTTCTGTAAGTTTTCAACATAATTATACAGTGAAAGAATTTCTTTGGATTTAGTTTTTTACTTGAATTGATGCAGAAATCGGTAATGTTGTAATAAAAAGTGATGATCTGAATCTGAGGCGGTTCACAGAAGAGACGACCAGCAGGTTCCTGGTTGAATCATATTTTATTTCAGTGCAGTTTCAGCAGGAGGATTTCAGATGAAGATGCAGAACAAACAAACTTTCCTCTGGTTCTGGTTTCTTGATGAGTTTCTGCAACAAAACGCTCCAAGAATCAGAAAACCGTTGAGTTATTTAAACGGGAAATAAACTTTAGCCAGAACAACGACAGAAACAGTAATAATCAGAAAGAAGAAACATTGACTTCTGAAGCTTCTACTGTACATAATAATTATATATTTTGGTGATTAAATCCTACGTTGAACCATAATTACCCTTTAAACATGAACGGTGAGTTTTAATCCTTGGAGCTTGAGGCTGAATCTGGGATAAATATTCCAGAGTAAATATTTATCTGCTGAGAATCAAACGTGATCCGCCTGAATGTTTCAGGAAACCGACTGACTTCTCTGCAATGTCTCTGACTTTCACTTTGACACGTAAGACATGAAAACTAAGAACTCTGCTGATGTAGCATGCAGCGACTCGTATGGTCTGCAGGGGGCGCTGCTGTGATCCAGAGGTGGGCTGAGCCGGTGGTGCGTTCAGGGCCGGTGGTGCGTTCAGGGCCGGCAGCGCTGGATGAAGCGCGGGTACAGGCAGACGTCCCGGATGTGGTGTCGGTTCAGCAGCCAGGTGAGGAAGCGCTCCAGGCCCAGACCGTAGCCGCCGTGGGGACACGAGCCGTACTTCCTCTGCAACGCCGGAGGACCGGGTCAGGCTGGATCAAACCGGGTCAAACACGGCAAACGGCTGAGGCTCACCTGGTCCGTGTACCAGTAGTACGGCGTCGGGTCGATCCCCTCCCTCTTGTATCCCTCCAGAAGCTCGTCAGAGTCCCAGATACGCATCGAGCCGCCGACGATCTCCCCGACGTTCGGCATCAACACGTCCACCTGGGGGCGACAACGAGAAAACTCAGGATTCTGTCCCGTTTGGTTTTCTAACCCGTCTCCTCTCCGTCTCTCTGGCCTTACCGACTCGGTGAGGCGCCGGTCCTCCGGGCAGCGCTGCATGTAGAAGGATTTGATCTCGGCCGGGAAGCGGCAGAGCAGGATGGTCTCGTTGATGGTGTCGGTCATCAGCCTCTCCGGAGCTTCAGGGATGTCCTGAGAAAAACCCAGAACATTAAAGCTCAGCCCAAAGTCCAGACAGATCCGACTTTATCACATCACTCAAAGAGATTCAAATGTAAAAGTCAGTATTTTTAACTGGTCAAGAAGTTCGTAAACTGATTTACTGTAGAGACAACAGCGACCTCTGCTGGTACATCTTATAACTGTTTCGCCTGAAGAATCTGTTACTTATGTTTTCTACTAATGTGACAGATTCTCTGTAGAAATGCACAAGTTTTAAACAAAGTTATTTGTTTTAAAAATATCAAATATAAAAGATAAATTAATACTAATAATTTCCATCATTATATTTCTATATTCAAACGAGTGACTCGAATAAATAGTTTGGTTCTTTCGTTGACATAAACTCAGTGGTTTCCAGCGTCCTGCTGATGATGATCATTTGATGCTGATGAAGTTTTTCCTTTTGGTTAAACTGATACTAAAGCAAAGTTTTACAAAACGCTCAATATTCCTCATTTTCATTTTTTATTATTTTCATCTTAGAGTTATAACATTACGACTTTACTCTCACATTTTTATGACTATTCTTGAATTCATTTCTGTATTATTAACACTGTTGTACTTGCATTTTGAAAAACTGTCTTTTGGGTTTTTATTAACTTAAACTTATGAGTATTTGCACCATTACATTAACAGACCCTCTGATGGTGTGAAAACGTTAAAATCAGAGCAGACTGAGTCAGGATGTGCTGCGTTTAGTCGTCACCTCTCCAAACTCGTAGAAAGTCCCGTCGTCCTTCTTCACGTCGTGCTCTCTGAGCCACTCGATGGCCTCTGTGTAGTTCATCCTCTTGAAGGGTCTCTGTGGAGGTTTGAAGTCCTGGAAAACACAGAAATAAAAACCCAACACTACAGAGACGCAGTAATAATAAACTAGTGGAGCCGTGGGCTTCTGCCTCCTACGGGGTTGATGTCGTAGAGCAGCTGAGCAGCAGGAGATTTCAGAACCCGGTCCACCACGTCACAGACCAGATCCTCTAGTCGGGTCAGCAGGTCCTCAAAGGACATGAAGGGACATTCGGCCTCGATGTGAGTGTACCTGAGAAAATGATAAATGACACAGATTGTCAGCTGAAAAGGCTAAAAGCTGACCCTTCACTGGGTTTCTGGGCTGGAATCAGATAAATGAAGAGTTTAAAACCAAAATTAAATGAGATTTTTAAAATATGTACATGGAGTTGGCAAAAAAGAGGAGACTTAAAACAGAAAGTGGTTGAAGTTAATCCCTCCATAAATATCCTGGATATCTTTAAAATGGAAAAGCTAATAAAAATAGAGATTCTATAATATTTGGAACAAACAGGTTGTTTATTACTTCACCTTCTCAAGTTGCTTTCTGATTCTTCCATGTTTATTCCTTTTCTTTCAATTTTAGATTCTAAAATATAAGTTGTTATAACGTAAATAGATGATTTTACTTCTTTTCTTTTTCAACTCAGGGAAGTTTCTTCTTTCTTTCCTGAGTTTCATATAAGTATTTCTGATTTTTAATCAACTATAACAAGTAAAATTACAAAAATGAAGATCTTAACTCTTATATATGACAAATTCACACCCAAAAAGTCTCCAAAGGTTTTTGTTCAGACCTGAGGAGTCTCAATGTGAGAATATTTTAGCTCCACTCACTCGGACAGATGTCTGCGGGTTCGGGACTGCTCGGCGCGGTACGACTGGGCGATGCAGAAGGTGTCGCCCAGGGCAGGTATGCAGGTCTCCAGGTAGAGCTGGGAGGACTGGGTCAGGTACGCCTGCTCTCCAAAGTAGTCGAGGTTGAAGAGCGTGGAGCCGCCCTCCACCTGGGTCTGCACCAGCGTGGGAGGAGTGATCTGAAAAATTAAAGATACACAAACGTCTGACAAGATTTTACATTTTTACTGATGCTTCATGTTTCACTTAATGAAATCAATATTTCAGTTATGTAGTTAACCTCAAATATAGTAGAAAAGCTAAATACTGCCTACAATGTGTAGGCAGTAGTTATACACAGCCTGCTAACACATTATAAATCAGTTACATTTTAGAGTTGCTTTGAGTTGCTTTGCGTCACCTCGTAATATCCGCGGCTGAAGAAATGGTCCCTGAAGCACTGGGTCACCGTTGATCTCACACGCAGGATCTTGGAGACGTTCTCTCCTCGGATCATCATGTGCCGGTTGTTCAGCTGGACGTCGACGTCCGACTCTTCGTTCAGCAGGTTGTCGGCGCCCCCTGCTGGAGCTAAACCCACCAGCTCCCAGAAATCGCAGTGCAACTCGTGGCCACCGGGGGCCTGGCAGGAAAAACTCAGTTAGCATGTTTATCATGTTTAGCTAGTTATATCGCTATAATACTAGAAGAATAAAAAAATCACCATTTTATGTGGCACAGCATAGAAATGTGAAGCTTAGTCACATTCTGAACATTTTAGTAACACTATTTAATATCTAAGTGTTGTTAGAGGGCATGGGAGACATTTTTCTTTTTATTATAAATGGTGTCAAAATCAAGTGGTTCAGCATCTCCAGATTAAATGCTCTTCATTTTAAATTTTAACATTTATTTCTATATGTTTTTGTAATGTTGCTATTATTTTTTTAACATTTTATTTAAATTAGTTCTGTTTGCCTTTGTCTTGATGCAAATTATTTTTATTTTATTTGTATCAAAGACAAAAAAATAAGTTTTTTAATCATGCAGTTTTAGTTTATATGTGTTTAATTTACTTTTTTCATTTATGTTTTACTGCTTGCAGAAGGTGCGTTTGATTTGTTTACCTGTTTCCCCTCAGGAACCGGAGTGATGGTCCCGTACAGAGCGACAGTACTCTCTGTGGACAACAGCAGCCCGTTGTAGCACTGACACTAAACATAGGAAAAAAACACACTTAAGTTTTATTATTTAAATAAGTTTAGAACAGAAGAAGCAGAATTTGTTTGAGATTTCTAAAAGTCTTGCAGGTTTTCTGAAGATCTAAATGTTTTATGAAACTTAAAATAAAATAAAATATGACTTTGGGTCAGGAAACGCAAAGTAACGACAGCTGGAAACAAGTTTTACCAGTTTATCAGACAGAACACACTGGAGGAAACCAGTTCCATCCCTCAGTACGATGAACATCAGGTTCTTCCCTGCAGGACAAAAGAAAGTCCAGTGAATCCCGGCTCTCATCCAAGTCATGAGGTTCGTTTCATTCTGCTGTTTCTCACCCTGCCTCCGGAGGCGGTGGACCCATCCGAACACCTTCACCCTCTCACCTCGCTTGGCCTCCAGCTTGTGGATTTTCACCTGGAGAAACAAAACATGAGCTACATGTTATAGCTATACCCAAACTGGATTTCTGGACTGATGGAAGTACTGTTTAATCATTGCAGGGAATAAAATATGGTGAAAACTGGTATTTTTACAAACCTTAAACCAAGAAAGATCTTTATGATAAAATATTTTGTAATTGAGGAATCTAAAAATGGTTTAAAATGTCAAAAAAACAAACTTCTGATCACATCTGTAAATTAAAACTACTGTCAAACATTCATGTTTCCATTTTGCAGCTTTTTAAAATCCAATCTCAAAGGAAATACCACTTCTGGCTTTAAACATGCAATCGAATAAGAAGAATGAGAAGCGGAGACGGACCGTCTCAGGCTCAGGAAGGTTCGGGTCGTTCACGATCTCGATCTTCTTGGCCTCCTCCAGGTTCTTCTCCCTCCTCTCGTTGTCCTCAGCCTGCGCAACAAACAGAAAGACACAGTTTAGAGGCACAGTCGCCACCTGGTGGATAGTTTTAGTAACAACCGAACCACAAACCTCTTTCTTGTCTTTAGCGTCGTTCTTCATTTGCTCGCGGTTAAAGGCTTTCTTAGCGTTCTTCATCTGAGTTTTTGAGATCAGCGCCCAGCGCTGAAGACAACACAGCAAAATCCAGAAGTTTTTACTAAACTTTATTTAAACAGCTGGCGCAAAACAGCTGCATTGGAAGTGATGCCAATCTACCATCAAACATACCGTATTTTTCGCACTATAAGGCGCACCCAAAAGCCTTCAATTTTCTCAAAAGCCGACAGTGCGCCTTATAATCCGGTGTGCCTTATATATGTTTTAAAGTGTCTTAGAAAGACACTTTAAAACACTTTATTAAGGTGTTTTAAATGTAGTAATTTATTTCAGCCACTAGGTGGCTTCATGTTCATATTTGCTACATCTCGTTCATGGATCTGAGTATTGAGTGGTGCGGCTCTCAAGGCAGACTTCGTTTATTACT
>CAEFZY010005973.1:0-85330 GCA_903066815.1 Brachyrhaphis roseni
CTCACTCACTCACTCACTCACTCACTCACTCACTCACTCACTCACTCACTCACTCACTCACTCACTCACTCACTCACGCTCATTGACCTGAAACTATGTGAATGAGACAAAAGCCTAAATACAGTAAAAGAAAAGTGAAAGGGATTCACAATGTCCCGTCTGTCCAGGTTTTGTTAATTAAACTCCATGGATGGATAAACTTCAGCTAAATAAGGGCTCTAATTATATCTCCTCTGTTTTTTTCTGTAGTGATGTTGAAAGAAACATTCATAAGGTTGCACTGTTTTACATGTTAGGTTTTGTAAATGTAAACTGCAACAGGTTTTATAAGAGTTGTGTTGAGAAACAGGCTACTGACTGGTTTTCAGCTTGATTGGAAAGGCTAGCAGAGGAGTGGAAACTCAAAAGTCTAATTTTTTAAAGTCAGTGAACGCATCATTACCAGGCACTACTAGCTCAGAGTATCAAGACATTAAAAAATGTATTCAGAGGAAGCACAGAAATGTAAGAAGCTACTAAAATACAAACGATATTTTCTACCAAATGTTAAGACTTGTCTGTGGTTAACTGACGCTGTAAAAGATTAAGAGAGAGCAAGACTTGTAACAGATAACAGGAAGGCTGGACGGAAAACGATGAAGCTTGATTTATGTTTTGGAGGTATCAGTCTCTGTCTATAGAGATGGAGCCTCCACAGGTATATTCAAGGTTATTTTTGTAATGCTAACCGAGCTAACCTGCTAATCGCCAATATAAGATGCTAAAGCCCAAACTCAAAACATCATTTTGAGTTTGGGGCTCAAAATGATGAGCCCCAAACTCATCATTTTGTCCCTGTTTTTGTAATCTCATGGAGATGAAAATCTTGACATAGACCAGTTTTGTCACCATCTCTCAGCAAAAACATAAAAAGAGAAGGTATTTTTTAAAAACTGCTAATTTTCTTTGCAATGTCCAACATTATCTTTCTCTGTCGCCACTTACAGTCACTGTGTCAATTTGGAAAACATCTACAAGCGAATACGCTAAAACCTTAGCCTGCGAGACACACTTATCAACTGGCATTTTACTGAATTTCTTATTTTTAAATATAATTTTCTTATCCCCATTCCTTTATGCTCCTGTACAGCACTTTGAATTGTGTACAAATCATGCCTTGCCTTGCATAAAGATCCAGTCCTCTAGGCAGTGGCTTTTCTTCGAGTGGACTAAGAAAAACAATTACCAAGCCTTTCCTCCCCAGACACTCTCAGGGTCAAAGGTAGAGATGGATTGAAGGGGATTAGTGCTTTCATAGTGGGATTCAGAACAAACAGGCTCCGGGGAGGCAAAGAAAAGCTCAGGGGCCGGGAGATGGGATCAAGAGAACGGAGTTCAGACTCCTGGTAAGTTCCTTTTATTGCCTCTTTGTCTCTTTTCCAGTTTGTCTCCACCAAACTGTGACCCATCCCTTGTCATCCCACCAATCGAGTTCATGAGTAACACAGAGGAAGGTTGCCTGCGGGGGCGTAATTGAAGAGTTTGCAGGAAACTGAATTAAAGCTAACCTGATTTGATTTCACATTTGCAGGCACCAGTGTCCTCTTCCCAACAATTAGGCGTGTCTGAGTTTATTTTCGTAAGAAGAGAAACCCCGGAGTTAAAGCGCACTTGAACAGAAAAGGCAGTGTGGCAGTGACAGCCTGTTGTTATATCGTCTGGTCTGCGCAGGTAGGTGTGTGTCGGTCTCTCTCAGTGTGTGTGTCTCCCGGTACTGACCATGTGCATGGCCTCCTGGCGTTGGGGCAGCGAGGACAGCTGGGACTCGGAGTGATACAGAGTCATTCCCTTCCTCAGGGCTCGGAGGTCACCCGGGTTGCACTGCTGGGCACACGTGGGCACGAAACAAACACACACACACACACACACACACACACACACACCACAAAACGACAGGAGAGATAAAAGACATCAATGCCGAGAAACAGAAATGAGCATGAAACCAAACTATAATGCATCCTAACGGACCAGAATAATTCACTTTGGAGAGTAGCGGGAGGTGGAAATAACATTCAAATATTCGCAGGGATGCACCAATGAGAATAACGCCAAATTTTGATCTCTGAGTTTTGTAACGTTTTGAGAAATAATTAACTGTAGAGAAGCGCAGATCAAGTGGTCAGAGATCAGAATGGCCAGTTGGTCCTTGATCAGCCCTTATTGATTATTGGCTGGTCAAGCATGGAAGTGTGTAATATTTTTTCCTCTCATCATTGAATGCATCAGTTATTTTTGTAAGGTGAACACATCAACCGAAATTTGTGGGGGGTGAAATTTTAAAAAGTGGTTCAAAACCTCCGGGATCCGACACATGAATCTCGTACTTTTTGTATGTTCCTGTTGGATTCAAACTACTTCCTCTATCCAAGAACCTGCTGCACATTTATTAATCTTTAGAATGTAAAATTGGAATCTGTCAAAATCAGGATCTGCAGTTCAGACCTCAGAAAACAGAGAAAAACAGAAGCTGGTGGCGGCCAGAGAAAACTTGATTGTGCCTCGATCACGACCAGCTTTCAAATGCTTTCTTCCCAACTTAGCTGCCATGAACGGTCATAAATTAGGTATTTAAAGTGTGTAGTACACTTTTAAGCAAACTTTTGCCTCAAGAGATACAAATAAGTTGGTGAGAAAAAACATCTACAGCAAATGTCAAAGAAACAAGCTGCGTCAGATCTTGCAAAGATCCGACGCAGAACCTACCCTAAGTTTTCAGCTTTTTGACATTTGTCTCGTTTCTGAAATATATCTTTATATATTTCATAAAAGAAACTGGAGCAAACTACACCTTTTGACAGAATGCTGGTTACAAAGTGCTGATCTCGAGTTTCAAAAACTTAATTCTTTCTGTCTGAATCACTCACTGACAAGAGTTAAGTGACTCAACAACAAATATAACAAAATGAATTCTCTTAAAGTGGCCAGGACTAAATGAGTGGAAAAAACAGTAAAAAGGCAAAAGAAATGCCAGAAGGCCTGGAAAACAACTCACCAAATCAAAAGGACTACAAAAACGAATCCGAGGCTAAATTAAAAAACAAAAAAAAAGGGAGGACTGAATCAGTTGGTACCCCGATTTTATTCAGACGAGTTGCCAATTCAGTGCCATAGTGTATCAAAATAAAATCTCACCATAGTTAAGCATTTTGATGAGCTATAGAGGTAATTATTAAAATCCAGTTAAATCAAACACTGATTGCTTGTTATTTTTCAAAGACTTTCTGTTGCACACTTGAAATGTTGAGCATGGATCTTCACTTGATTATGAGATTATGACACCTGATCAAACCAATGTGAACCAAAGCAACCTCTTTCTAACAGATGTTATACTTTTAAAAGTCACAGCCACATTTTCTTACAGCATTATGTTAAAAAAACAACAAACTATTTTGGATAACTGGCAGTTTAAGTGGTTACAAAGCCTCCTGATTTGATGAATGGCTGGTACAAAATGTTCACTGATGTCCACTGCCATGGACAGTGGACATTTTGGGCTTGAATAACCTGAAAAAGTTGGCAAGAAAATCACTTTTAATGTGAATGTACAAACTGGAAAGGGGAAAATTTCCAGCACCTACTTTAAGACTTTAAAATATAATACATTATCCAAACAAATTAAATAAACAGTGTTCGTAATCTAAGAATCCTAAATCTAACGCATACAAACATAATGTAACCTTAGTCCTCAAAAACTAGCTGTAAAAGACCAAAACCATTTTTGTACCTTGTGATCTCCCTTCCAACGACACCACCTGTGCTCTACTCATCAGCTTGACATCGGCTGCTCCCTACGTTAATCACACTTCACCACACTGAGGGCTGGATCACTTTCTGACCTCATTTATGGTCACAGTGCACAACAGAGGAGCACTTTTAAGATTTTGTCCTCATTAGAACTACCCGTTCCTGTTGGGCACAAACCAGCCCAGCTTGGCGCTGTTGGCAGGATCACGACTCTGTGACATTTTTAATGTCACGCACGGCTGTTTCTCCTCCCTCCCGTTTGTGAGGCGTGCTTTTTAAAACATTTTTTAAATCACACGAGAGGCCTGGGGGCTACAAAGCTTTTTAAATTATTATTTTTTTTATCACTGTTCAAGCAAAACACTCAGGTGCGCACTCACTGAAGTTTTCCGTGCGTAAACCTGTAATCGGCATTCCCTACCTCTTCTCTGCTCCGTGGCATTTCTCTAACCTTTCCTAATCTTTCCCTTGGCACTGCTTGATCTACCCTTTGTAGCTTTTTGTATTCAAGCCCACAATGTTTTACTCTGGGCTTCGTCAAGAGCCTGGAAATGTCAGATGAAGAAAAGTGATAAACACGTGTTACATAAAATCAAACACATCATCTAAATCTATTTGGTAAGAAAGGAAAGTGGTGTTCCACGGGAATCTTTTAAACAAACCCAACAGATGGATCTGGCTTTACTTCCAAGCATGCTCTAACCTTGACTATTTAGACCAATAAAGATATTCGACAGCAGAGGATAAATAAAACTTAGGGTCTTTCTTCATCCATCCATCCATCACCGTGCTCTTGGAGGTGACAGGCTGAAGCAGAGAACATCGGCCATCGATTACCCCTTTGAGTTGCGAAGGGCAGGAGTGATGCGGAAAGGACACCGACAGGAAAGGTTAGATTTTTTTTTCAACCGTCTATAACTAATGAGAAACTCAACTCAAATGAGGCAGGAGCTAAGTGTGGCAAAACCAAAAAGCACGGGGATGCGCTACTTACGGGAACAAACGTGCTTGTATCTGTAAGAAAATCAGCAATCAGCTGAGGTGAGTTTTGCAGATGTGGGAACTAACCCTAAAACTGCAAAAAGTGGTACTTTTTCATCAAAAAAGAATAACAGTCAAAGAAAACCACAAAATGATAGGTGCTGTCCGAGTCTTTTTGAAATCTTAGACTTGTTTCCTTTTAGCTTTATATCTTAACACATTAAGCACATAGTAATTTTGTTAAGTGAATGAGTTGACAATCGGTGACATCTAAAGTTCGTTCCTGAAGTCCTCTAGGGTGGAGTGTGATGATGTATCTGCTCACAATGCGACACAGTGCACAATACAGAGTTCCCTAGAATCAGATGACCTCAGACTTTAGTCATAGTTTGAGAAATATAAGATATATTTTGTTGTCCTGACAAAGACAGGTTCCACATATAACAAATGGTTTAAAGACCCTTGCAGACGTTAGTAGGGCTACCATCTGAATCTGCCGACGCTGAAATATTCAGTGTTTTTTCCAGCAATCAAAAACGGTGAGGATGAAGAGTGAGTCTGAGAGTCCCATGCTCCAATTCTCTGTGAGAAAAGCCAAAAAGCAATTTTTGGATGCATCTACGTTTTCCATTTTCTTACACCTGCTGTCTTTTGGTTCTTTCCTCAACAATTCCTTTGATATCTCTCTGTAACTCCGGTCTGGATGGTCGACATTCTTGAAATAAGAGGCCATTGTTTTCTGTTTTATCTGCACTCAACTTTTAATGGGCCTGTTCCATTGTTCAGGAAGTCAACAAATCCAACCCAGCCTTTCCAGCTGCTCATCAAGATGACAAAAGATCCAGATAGTCACCCCTCTTTCAAAGAACTCCCCCTCTTTTAAATCGCACGAATCTCTTATCTTCAGACAGACATTTTTCTGTTATTCAGTTGCACTCGCACTCACACCAGTTGTCAACCATGCATAATGCATACAAAGATCCACCTGTGTTGCCCCTGTACGTTCAATAATTCAGCCCACCAGACGTCTCGACAAGCAAGAACAAGCCAGTGTGGTTTATGCACCAAAGCACGATGTAGCGTTTGTTCGCCTGGGGTCCACAGTACAGAGCAGAGCAGATCCAGGGGCAGACGAAGGTTTTTCTAGCCATTAAAAGCCACATATGTACAGCAGGGCCACCGGTATGAGTCATAAGCGCAACATGCAAGAGGCACATAGAGAGGACTGGACACAGAAGCAACACTTCTGTTTGTTAGAAAACAACAATCTCAGGTTGGTATGTTTGACAAGGGAAGTCAATGTTCGCAACCTTCTAGATTATACCTGCTAGTTTACTCAGTATAAAAAAACATGCTGCATTCGTACAGGAAGTGGTTTATTCAAGGTTTAGAAAGGATCTACCACTGTCATATTTTTAAATGCATCCCTACTCATGATGCTGTGAAACTCTACTTTTCCCGTGGGACAAATGCATAAAAGGAGAATATCCTTAAAAACAAGAAGATGTGCAAGAATTACGAATCACAAGTGGAGTAAGACCGCACGGTGATGTTGAAAATCAGTTTGAACTTTGGGAAAGTCTCTGTAGGCTCTAGAGAAGAAGTCTTTTCTAGAAGTGATTCAAGTAGATTTATTTGTTGGCACCACAGCTTCAATGCAAATGGACTCCCAGCTGTGGAATTAGCGCACACACCTCCAAATTGTGCATACTGTTCCTGGGCGACAGAGATTTATGTTGATTTTTTTTTTCTTCTGCTACACTGCAAAAACAACAAAATCTTATCAGTTTCAGTTCAGTTTCTCGTGCAAATATTTGACACTTGACATAAGAGAAACCTAACTTAAAAGTAACTTTCATGCAAGACATATGCCAGTGAAACCAGCACTTTTTCCATCAATATTAAGGCATTATTGACTTTACAAAAATTGTATATATCTTGCTGAAAAGTTATTTGTAAGTTAGTCTTGTGTTATTTTTGAACCTTCATTCTTGCATCTGTGCCCTTTTTGGACGTGACACGGTACTCTAGCAGACAGAGGTCTCCATTTCCACTGCAAGGAAACAATTTTGCACGGCTAAGGGGAGTTAAAAGAATGACGGTGCCAGGACAGAGATCCAGTGGCAACTATACGCAAAAAGAAGAAAGCTTCAGTGCTTCAGAAAAGCTACAAGCGACGCCAACTCCTTACAGTAATCTGCTAAGGTGTGGTTGCTTTTCTTTATTCCAAGAAATGTAAGCACCGAGACACGCAGAACAGGAAAATAACATTTTCTTTGGCCAACGTCCTGCTTTGCTTTACAGATTTCAGGAAGACTCATCGACGAGGTCTGCTCCGTTCTACGTCCCTCCGTTTCAGCCGAGAAAAAAAGTTGGAAATTTGCATTTATAGAATGAGTCAAATGGATTTCCTCCACCGCGTCATTAAATGAAACCGGTTTTACACGCTGTTGCACAGGTCGACTGTGTGATGACAGACGAAGTGCTGTGAGTAATTGATGAATCACACAAACACTGTATCTTTGTCAAGGATGGGGTTTTGTTGTTCTGTTGAGTGAATCATTATGTGTTGGCTATAATGATAAGATCAAGTGTAGATGACCTCTGCAAGACCTTATCTAGTGGATAGAAGAGAAATATATATGTTTCTTCATCAATAAAAGGCCAAACAAAAACTAGTGAGGCAGTGACTGACTAGGGGAAGAATAATAAATAAAATACTGACATCTGTTGCTTTGTGTCCGTCCGTTAGAAAGTAGAAAGTTTCAAGGAAAGATGCGAAAAGTCCCATCACCAAAACATTTGCAGGAGTTACAGGAGAGAAGCCCAAAGAGTTGGTGAGCCAACATTCAGGAAGATTTCAGAAGGTTACCTTTTTCATCTGTATCTGTGATAAGCTATAGCGGTTATGGGCCTAGAGAGAGAAAACACAACGTGAAAAGATTTATTGCGTCATTAGTTTCTGGTTGTGTAAAGAAAACACCTTGTACTTTTCCACATTTTGTCATGCTCCAACAATGGACTTTACTGTATTCCATGAGGTTTCACGTGATAAACCAACAGCAGAGGGCAATTGTGAAAAATGATTCTGAAGGTTTTTTCTCACTAACTGATATAAAGACAAAGGACATTATTCAATACCAGGGCTCCATGGCATTAGGCAAACAAAAAAACTGCCATATAATTGTTGAAAATTGTGATGGAGTTACTGTTTATGGTGGCTTTGCCTCATTTATAACAATATCCCAACAACTTTCTGTGAGGTTTTGCATTTTTCAGCTGAAATCAGTGATCTTCAAAAGTGATATAGTAATTTCACTTTTGAAATTGCTAAATCAATCATGCTGTGGGGCCGTTGTTTTTCCTCCAATTAAGACAGGAATTATCTATTGGAAGCTACAAAGACACTAAAGACTGGGCTGGAGGTTCACCCTTCAGCAGATAATAGTACTAAAAATAAAGCCATACAGTTTTAGCATAAAACATATCTGTGTTAAAAAGTGGCCTAATCAAAGTCAAAACCTAAGGGTAATAGAAAATCTGTTGCAAGGCTTCAAAATTGCTGTTCACAGATTCTCTCCCTCCAATCTCATTGAGTTTGAGATGTTTTGCGAGGAAGAAGAGACAGAAATGTCACTTTGTAGCTTCGCAAAGCTAGTCGAGTTACGCTAGCGTGCGGCTGCAACTGCAGGAAATGTGTTTCTCTTTCTAAAGCTTCCAATTGTGTCTCACTTGGCAACTATTTACCCTTCTGTTTTGGGTAATCTCATGAAATCTCACTAAAACGCTTTCGGGTTTAGCGTGGAAACGTTCCACAGCTCTGAGTGAGTTACTCGTGAATGTCAGCTAAAAAAGAGGAGCCTCCCATTATTCCTTCTTCCTGCCTCACGTGGAACACCTAATTGTAACACTTAGGAACTAATGATGGGGCTCATTTGGCAACGGTGAGTCCAGCCTACACAGGAATCTGCTGGGTCGTCACTACTGAAAGAGGAGTTGGGGTAAAAAAATAAATAAATAAAAAAAAAAGGAGTGAAAGGGTTTTCAGGATGGAAAATTCAACCTCAGCTTGACTGTCTGCAGTCTGGCTGGCATTCAAACGAGCTGCCGCACATCAGAAAACCTTATGATGAAATGATAATGCTCGTCTCTATCTTTTAATGACATCTATCCTAATAATTAATGATTGTCCTTTGAATGCTGCAAACTTTCATCGCCTGTCCTATAGGGCTAATTAGTGCCTGGGTTTTTAGAGCAGTGTGGATAAACACTCTCCTCTGGAGACTGGCATGTGACCTCCTGGTGAACCACACTGCTCTACCCCCCCATCCACTTCCACCTGCTCACTCTTTCATGCTCCACACATTTAATCCTCTGAATTTTTGGGGGGCGGAAGTCACTACAGGGTCGACTTTGGGGGAGAAAAATGGGGCGGATAAAATTTTACTCAGTCACTGTCACTTAAAGCTTTCCCCTCTTCTTTTTTCCCCCACTTCTTCCTCTCATCTTTCTTCCGCTTCCCCGGCTTCTATAACAGCTGGGGCTAAGATCACTACTCGCAACTGCAGATTACAGGCTCCCTATGAATTAAACATGGGTACACATATTCTGTAGCTAACGAGCCTTGGTCTGCTGTGAGGGAACGTATTCGCAGAGGCATCAGGCGAGTGCGTTATGTCACCGCAGCTGCCGATCGCACGTTTTCAGCTGAGTTTTGGTGAAATCCTGACGGGGCTCGTAGGGGAACTGTTGTGTGTTTGCGTCTCACCTGAGAGAGGAGCTTATTGTTGTCATCCTCCAGTATCCGGACCTTTGTCTCCAGCTGCCTGATGTAGTTGGAGGAGGAATCTGGAAATGAGACGGAGGAGAAGCGATTAGCATTTCAAAGACCTGGAGCGGAAATAAAAAAAAGCAAGAGGCAGACGGGCGGGCCAGTGGGGCAGAAAAAGGTTGATGCGCAAATAAGGCTTTAAAAAAGAAGAAGAAAACAACAACAAAAAAGTCTTTCTGCGAGAGTGATCTCCAAATGGTTCAGTCTAAGATAAAAAAAAAGAGAGCTGACCTTTTAGTTTCAAAATAGCTCAACTTGAATTAAACAGGCTTTGACTTTTCCCCCAGTCCACCCGTTACTATGTACCACCACTCAGCCGGCTTAAAAAGGGCCACTTAACTTTTTCTTTTTTTGAAATATTATATACTGTCATGTCTTTAGAACCAATGCAGTATCAGCACTGACTCAAAACTAAGGTGACTGGATCTTATGACCCATTTGTTCCAGCTCTTATTTTATATAGTGATTCAATTATATGGTGCAGTAGCAACAAATGATCATATGCTGCATTTTTTATTTGGATTTAAAATACAATCTAGAAAAACACCTAATACCATACTAATTCTACATAAAGAGCTTTTATGAGGAGTCAATTATAATGTATTATTGCTGGTGGTGGGACTTGACTACACATTTTAAATCAAGTTAATTGCACGGTCTGCAATGAATCACAATTAATCATGCAATGACAAAATAAGCATTGTTGAATAAATACCCAAATGAGCTCAACGACAAAGATATTTATTGTGTTAAATCTGTTGTTTAGGTTATTGAACCATTAGATTGGTGTAAAGGGCTATTCAGTTCAAAAACACTTCAATAAACACAAAGCAAAGTAAAATTTTCATGGCACTGATCATGGCACTCCATGTGGCTGGCAAAGAGCAATCCAATCGGTACCCTCAAAACAGCCTTTTCGGGCTTTTCAGCTTCCTGCGACCACTTCCTTACAGTCCTAGTGTTATACCCATACAACTTTCAAGGGTTTCAGGAACCCCTGATCAGTCAATATTTGTAACCCATGTTTATTTCTATCTGGTTGCCATTAGTTATGCGTTTTCGGAGGAGAAGGGGAGGGAAGGGGACTGGCCTGTGGCATTTGATTGGTGACAGGAGAATGATGCTGCGCACGGTGTTTAACTGAAGCAGAGAAGCGTAATCGGTGGTGCAGTTATGTTTTCATGGTGTTGAAAGGGTGGGGAATTAATATTTGTAAACATTGCTTATTGGTCATAATAGCAATACTACTGGATTTTCATATTGGTGCATCCCTACTTCTTACTCATTGCTCTGCTATTTGATCAGCTGTTGAGTCTGAAACAAAAACGACCAAAAATGAAAAAGACAGGTCAAATTTTCTCAAACAAAACTACATAAAACCTCTCATTAAACATTTTTTTCTGTTTTCGATCTCATTCTGTCTTTCAACCCTTAAAAAAAAATAAAAATAAAACTATTGAAGTTGGAAAAGCTTTAATGTCTTTTTGCAGCTGCTAGCCATTTGTTGCAGTCTATGAGCCAAATAAACTTAATGCAGCCGGACATTTTTTCTTTTTCTGATAAACCAGAGCCTTTGAGTGGCTCACATGTCTTTTGTGCTGCTTGCTAAGTATCAAAAAGACAGAATTATCACACAACCGGGGTCCTCCTTACGTAGCAGCACTCTGTGCTAACCTGGATCAGGTTTACTGAGTTCAAGCTGAAGGATACGAGCCGTGTGAGGGAGAGGTGCAGTTTGACTCGACAGGTGGCTCAGAGCCCGCTAACTAAAAGGCTTGTTTAATTTATTGAGATAGAAGCTGAGTTACGAGGAGGCCCACACTTTGGCAACGCACACACACGCCTACATACACACACACACACAAAGCTTCATTTCACTCTGTTTACGAAGCGGGCCTGTAGTAGGACAGAGAGGGCACACTGATGCAACAAAGCTGGGGTGAAAGGTCACTGATGACAAATGTTATCCATCAGTGAGGTGAGATAGACATTATATATCAAGCATGAGTCAGAATTAATACGGTTTTATTTTCCTATTGGAAGTAGACGTGCACCGATTTATTGGCCAGCCGACATATTGGCGCCGATTTTCTTAATTTTGAGAAATCGGTGATTGGATACTTACATGTGAAGCCGAACTCATCTACCTTGGCAAAGGTCTAAAAATCAATCACTATTGGATCGGCCAAAATTGTTCGGCAGGTGAGGGTTTCTAAAGATCAGTAATCGGCTGTCAAGTGAAAGGAAAATGAAACGTTGTTTTACCAAACTGTTTTACCAGTAAAAATGTGAAAAGTGCCTTTTAAGTTTTAATTTGTTGGGTAAAGACTTGCGTACAGAAACCTTTTGCTGTGGTTAAAAGTCTTTTGAGGTTGCTTATATAGCGAATGAAATTCTTGACAATTCTACACGTCTGCACGTCTACTTCCAATAGGAAAATAAAACCGTTGACAATTCTCAATTCAGTCAGACTGGATTGAGAACGTCCATCTTCAAAGCCTCTGGTTCTCAAATACATTTGGTCCACACTTTGTATAGGTCATTCTAATCCATTGCATTTTAGTCCAGAGGTTGTTGCATCTCCAAAGCCTCTAACGTGGGTTTCTTTCAGTACGCAGCCCTATCCATCTTAGCGTGAGCTTCCTCGTCCATTTTCAAGAAAAGCATTATGCTGCCACCACCGTGTGTAAGGCAGATTTTTGAAGTCCCTGTTTATCCACATTATCCAGGGATGCCACCACTTTCAATATGTAATTTAAATTTTTTAAATGAATGTGTCATGTGTTACTATCCACTATTTTTTGTTTGACAACTAAAACCCACCCAAAAAACACATTAAACTTCCTGGCTGCGATGTGACAAATACATGACCAAAAGTTCAAGGGTAGTGAATCCTTTTACGAGTCAATGCAGAAAACCCTTGGCTTTTCACGGAGAGTCAGTGTGGCTTGGCATCCAACGGCTGGACACCTACAGCAGGAGGTTAGACTGCCCAGAGCTGGTAATCCTCTCTAACTGCCTTGTGACCCTCTAATCTGCAGTCATCTGCTGGCCTGACCTGCAGCCAGATCTCAAGCCGATTAGGACGGAGGCTCCTCGGTCTTCAGTCATCACCAGCACGCTGACACAACAACAGGGGAGGACTCCGAAAGACGGAGGGGAGCGGGAGGGATAAACACACTAAATAGAGTAAATAGAGTAGTTCAATACCACTTATTCTTTAAGTTATGGAATCAAACAAAAAAACAGGTGAATGTACTTTTGTTTCACAGGAACAACTACAGAGTAATAAAATGCGTGAAAGTGTTTTTTGAAAATTAGCGGCATCAGCCATGCTTCTCTACCCCGCAGGCTTAACCTAGGCTTGGAAATGTCGTGGTATGATAACACTGAGTAAAAATACATTATTTTTATTAACGTATGGTATTTGCAGAAAATATTCAAAAACTGCAATATATAAACTAATATAAAATACTCTGATTTTTGTAGTTGTAATAATGTTATCGATTTAATTTCTTTCATGACTATTTAGACGTGAAAGACGGGTAAATATAAAAAAACCCTGAATTTAACAGTTTCAATTAACTGCATGTCTTGTAGAATATATAAAAATATATATTTTTATAGAGGAACCCAAGTACAGCAGGCCTGTATCAACTGGTTAATTAGTTGGGCTATGTAACATACAGCAAGCTACGAGTGACATTACATCTGTCTGTCACTTGTAGCTTGCTAACACCAATGCTAAAAACATTACAAGGTTGATAGGTGGCCATCCTGTTCCATCCTAGCTTAATCTTAGCCATTCAAATTTGTGTATTTTGTAAGATGGGTGTGTGGAAGCCTTCATTTAGCTGAAGAGCTAGCTAAATGAAGGCTTTAGCTAAATGAAGCTAAAGCCTTCATTTAGCTAAATGAAGTGCACTGTGCACTGCTAGCTAGCTACAGTAACAGTAGGGGGAGAAGCAGGGCTGAATTCTTTATGTTGAAAATAAGAGGAGGAAAAAAAAACTCTCGTTTCTCTAGCCCTTTTGCTAGCATCTCATTTGAAGCTACATTTTAAAAAAATTAGGCTAACTTGATACCACTACCTGGCCCATGACTAAGCTCTGCACCTGCAAAACTCCCTCAGCATCAATATATGGAGTCCAGAGGAAAACTCTTAATCTTTATAGTTGGAGTGATAGTTGTGCCATTTCAATATGAGTGTGCAGGAGAGTCCAACTTTTCCCAAAACACACACGCAGCTGCAGGGAGAATGCAACATCCTGCCAGACTTTAACACCAGAGCTCCAGAGTCATCCTGAAGGAAGGAGGGTGAGGGAGGAAATTAAACTGTTCCCGTTAGCCCCATCGTCACTCCTTGCTCCCTCAAGCATCGCACCTTTTCCTCTCAACAACTCCACAGGAACGGCTTCTGATCATACCAGAACTGCACTGTTGAGATAAAATGCTTATCTTATCCTACTTGCACTGGTTTGTACAACCCAACACTGAGGGTGATGTTACTTCTAGTCTGGTTTAAGCTCAACGTAGTATTATGTGCTGCCTAAAGTATTAGAAAAAGATGCAGAATATGCTCAGATTAGTAGTCAACAGTCTGCAGACTTTGAGACGTGTGTGTGTGTGAGTACTGGACAAGGTGAGGCACAGAGTGGTGCAAGTCCATACGCCTTTCAGCACGTCACTCTGGATCGCGTCACTGCCACTGTGACCCACTTCCCACTGGCCACTCCCTCCTTAACTCTGCCCCACTCCTCATTTCCTCCGATATAGTTCCATTTTTACTACATCCTTTTATTATTCCTGCTCCAACCATCGCAACAGTTTTGTTTGATTATTTCCAGACAGTCATTTCGGAGAGTAAAACCAAACAACAAGGACAGTTTAGTCGAAAGAAATTCAAGCCCCACTCCTTTAAAAAGGCCCTGACCTCTGCTGACCCTGCTTTGTTTTGCTTTTAGGCTTCAGAAAACCCCATCCCCATCTCTCTATAACAGCTAATCAGCTAATCTTGTTTCTTCTGCGATGCATCACACTTACTCTTGGCCATTTTTCAAGTCAGATAGCTGCAGTTCCTCTTAAGATTGGGGCCAACTCCACACCCAGAATATGAATAATAGCGTCTATTCAAATCACACAGCACGGGAGTGTTACAGTTTTACAGCGTAAACTTAACTTGAACTCGGCTTAGCCGTAAGACAAAAACATTTAAATAAACTATTCCTTCATTTGTTAAAACAACATGATTAGATTATTAGGAGTGACGCAATATAGCTTTACTTACTTGCTGTAAGGGTTAGCTGTGCTGCAGTGTGGAGAGTAGAATAGAATATGTAAAAGAAATACAGCGCTGATGCTTCATGGACTTAAGTTATGTCCTTCTTTCACCTCAAGTGTCTTCCCTCTTGCATCAGGCGAAACCAACATGGGAAATAGCCAGCGGGCATGTAATCTTTTACTTCCTGTTAAGTCAGCGTTAACACCCTTTCAGCAGGATTTTAGATGAAACCCAAAACTCTCCAGCTGTATGATCTCCAGTGACCTTTTCCCATCACCTTTTTCTCTGTTGGAGTAAATCTAAACGATATTTATAGCGTTTGATTATGATTACAATAGAAACTGCTAGGATTGGTGAAACTCTCTTTAAATTGGCCGCATTCCCCTTCATCTGTTCATAACTTGGGCATGCCACAAATCCCATTACGGGACATTGGGGCGGGAAAAAGTTTATTGAAGTTCGAAACACGCCTGCCTGTTAAAAACAGACTGAGGAGCGCAGACGAAGACGCACCGGGAGATGTCGCAGGAATTGGATATTGCTGCAAAGGTTCAGCATATGAGAATATTAAAATTAGGCAGTAATACGATGCCGAAGGGAACGACCATAATAAACTGTCCTCTACTGGTGTGGACTCCAAGGTTTCTGCAACATCAAAGTAGCTTGGGTAAAATACTCCGGTTGGAAAAAAAAAAGACCATGCGTTGGAATCCCCTCATGTTTTCAAGTCAGATCCCAGAGCAGTTTAGGAGCCCACAGCATGCTGAAATCAGCCTGCTTTTATTATTCCTGGCTCAGCTCTGGCTTTCATCTCCTATTCACAGCTGTATTTCAGTGTTTTAGCACAGAGACATGGATATTCTCTAAGCAATGTGTGTGCGTGCTAAGAGTGAATGCCTATGTGCTGTGTTTGGAAGTCAGGGTAGTGTGTGTGTGTGTGCGTGGGTTTGAAAGGGTGTCTAAGCTGACAGCGTGAGTTTGTGTGGGAGGGAGGGAAAATGTGCATGAGGGTTGTGGAAGAAAGGGGATTTTTAAACCCATCTGTGATTACACTGTGCGTGCGTGCGCGCGCAAATGCGTGCATTTGTGTGTGTTTAAGGCGGGACCAGGTTGGGTCAATTACCTCAAGATGTTGAAGAAAGAGTTGAAACAGTCCAAGCTCTCCCTTCTACGCCTTCTCCTTCGGCAACAACTTATTCCAACTGCAGCGGATTCCAGAAAAGGCCAACCTCAGAGCTTCTACTGCATCCAGTTAACCTACCAAAACGTCTCAGCTAACCAACAACTGAACAAAGCCATGTCAGTCTGCAACACACTGGATGTCATGCTGGGAAGTAAAATATGAAAAGAAGACCCTAAAAAAATATGAAAAGCCGTCAGATGGGGAAAACTAAGCTAATGAGGAATGAGGCGCCACGGCTTCAGATCGGCTCATGGATTAAGGCAGCAATGATTGGAAGAAAGAGAACTGGGCAGACATAAGAATTTTCTTTCTAAGCTTAAAGCGTAAATAACTTTGTAAATCCTGGATGTCAAAGGTACTAATAAGACTTTGAAAAATCTGAATCGACTCTAAGGGACTGTGACAGATTTCTAATCCATGTCCAACTGCACTATTAATAAGTCTGCAGAATATGTTCTCTTTTATGGTCAATTGGTTCTTAAAAAGGGCAGTATTATGCATTTTCCAGGCCATTTTATAGTACTGTCAAGTAACTATGTTACCTCCAGTTATATAAATGCTACATATATCAAATATTACTATTTATTTCCTGATTTAATGCCTTGAAATTGGGCGTCTGTCTCTTTAAAAACTCCTGCGCTTTCTGAAACTCCGCTTTCAGGAAGTCATCACAATATGGCTCCTCTATTAACCCTTTAACAATGTTTTTACCAGCGTTTCAATAAGAAGCAGCTCCTACAATGAGCTCAGCTGAAGCGCAGTTCCACCAGGTGTCTGCTAATGGCTGCTAGCTAGTCTGGAGGAGCTGAGTGGGGAGGGAGGCGGAGGCTCGTAAGCTTGGAAACTGAAGGTTGAACGTGTCTCGAAGGCGATGCTAGGTCAAACCAGGCGTTTTGCACAGCTGAATGGTTGCTACGGGACATTAAGGGATTTCTCAAACATTCATGAAAGAATTAGAGCAAGACTCCAGCGTGTGTTTTTGATGAGGGAATAACATTATAACATGATGAAAAGGTCAGAAGAGTCAATTTTACATAGTACTGCATCTTTAAATTTATTTGTTGAACCAAAAACATAAATATTTATGAATAAATATGTCATACTGATTGGAAAGACAACATTTCATCAGCTTAAAGCACAAACAGAAAAACATCAGGTCCTGACAGGCATTTATTGTCAGTATGCAGCCTCTGATGTCTTTTGAATAGTGAGTGTGCACTGGGATGAAGGGTGTAAAATGTACAGTGTTCTACTGTATCGGGAGTGGGCATGTTTTTCCTGCTTTGTCGTCGTGTCTCAATTTATTTGAATCCGGTATTTAGGCGTTAGCGGAGAACGTGGAGATGTAAGTTCTGTCATGGATCTATGGGGTTTTCTTCAACAGTCCCAGAACTAAAAAGGTAGTCGCATAGAAATAAGACAAAGAAATATGGTGGAAATGTATTGTTGTAGAAATAATGACATTATATATTGCTAATTCTACTTAGCATGGACTCTAGAGCTGCTGATATTTATTTTAAAACAAGGCAGTCATGTTAATGGGAGTTAAAAAATACACGCTGCACCTAAAGTGGTTTTGAAGTTATGCTTTATTAAAAGACTCGTATCAAAAGTGTCTCTTATGTGCATTTGAGGATAGCAAGAGCAGAAGATCAATGGACAAAAGCACCCAATGTTTCTGCCCCAGTAACTTTAGTCTTTTTTTTTTTTACAATGCAAATCAATACAAAAAACAACAACCCTGACCTAATATTTGCTACTGTGTCAGTATATAAGTGCATGTATGCATGAGTCCTCTCAGAGTTAACACGTGCTTCTTCTGCTCGGCTGGGCAGCGGTGGGTCAAGGCTGGGGCAAGCTGGCCAGATCGACAGAGAGGAGCACGTTAAGTGGGTACCCATGCTGCATTAATGAGGGGAACGGCAGAACCTGGCAACCCGAGCACGTAACCCACAAGCCCCTGGAAGGGCTTCAAAGGCTTGACTGGCTCATCAGCTGGCAGGGAGCTAACCCCATCTGACAAGACATGGGACCCACTCAGGGAGGGGAGAGAGAGATTTCACCTCACCATGCACAGTGTTTTTTGTGTAGGAGTGTGATCTGGAAGCGGGTAAAAGAAAAAAAAGCACATTTGTTATGTAGATAAGGATGTAGAAATTTGTGTCTTGGTATGTCAAGACAGCTGAGAATGACTTCATGCTTAGAGAGGTGCAGTGCAAGCGGAGGGACTTGTGTCAAAGTCAAAGTGTCGGTTGGATTACGCAACCGAAGGACATCTTCTCTCAGCATCCGTTAAACGCGGACGAGGTGGAATCGACTTTGCACTCATTTGTTTTCTTGGTGGGGTTTTAACAACCTTCCTTGAAGCGTTCAAGTTTCTTTCTTTCTTTTTTTTTTCTTTTTTTTTAAATAATCCCATTCCTCTGATTCACTGTAGGGTGAAGGTATGGAAAGAAGAAAGCTGATTAGTTGTGAGGACACCTTGAACCGTGACCACAGAATCCAAGCTGTGTTCTCTACTGAGAAACGATGATAAAAAAATAACTAAATAACTAAATTTCTTTAAGCTCCTTTTGAATATCTGACTCATACTTTAATGTGCTTGACACAAAGTTCTTGTTAGCAACATTTAATTCTGCTTTAAGAGTTAAGAGCTGAAATGTCTTTTCGGTAGCAACAAAGAAAACACAGCCAATTATTTAAACCAATTTTTTTCACGGAAATTTCACAGCAAACAGGAAGTGGGAGCAATTACTCAAAATCTAAAATGAATCTCCATACACTTAAATAAAAATGAACAAAAGTTCTGATCAATATGAAAGTCTACACAACGGTGTACTATTTGCTGGTTTCTTTACAAGCCATATTTTGTGTTGAGTTTAAATCTAGAGCATATTTAAAACGGAGATTTAACTTGTTTAAAATATGAAGATCATCTGATTCTTTGTTTTGAACACAATGTTTTATTTCTTTTTTCATAAAAAAAAAGAGGGTGAACTACTTTTAAATACCCCATCAACTTAGCACAACAAAGCTAAGCCTTTAACTTTTCCAGCTAATATTAGCTACTGGCACTGCCTCTCTAAAGATAGAAGTTATAACATAAGTCATTAAAGCAAAGTCAAAATAAAATAAAATAAATAAATGTTATAGGTAGCAATTAGACATAGGATTAATTGTTCCTGCTTTAAGTAAAAGAATGACATCATATGAGATATTTTTTTACGTAAATGGCTTGAAACCAAATCGGTATTGTCATATTACAATAATTTAAAACCACCCTATGTCTGTTACAGACTATTTGCTGGGTGTGTTGTTTTTAATAAAGCGAGGAGTCCCGTCTAAAATAAAAACCAAACAGCAGGCCGCTTCATTTCCCCTCCGCCCCCCATGTGACGCACAGCACAAATCAATCAGACCATTAAAGCTAAACAACATGACAGGGAGTCATTACTGACCTAATCTAATTACCCGCAATAATCGAATCTCGTTACGCGTGTAATCATGATGTGGCAGCCACTCAGCGCCACATGCGGGTCAGGTGGTGCCGTTTAATGAATCGGGGCATGTGGAAACCGATGTCCGACCATCGATCGCTCAGTCAACGTCGTCCCTGTTGGAGGTGGAGAGAGACAGAGAGAGAGACATTCCCGCTTTGCTTGCTTTATTTATGGACACCGAAGCAGACAGCGCTGCTGTCACACGCTCTGTCCGGGAAAGTGATGCATTTCTCTGCCGTCTCCTCGGCTTGACATCACCACCTTCTGCAGGGTCAGCGGACGTCTCCTCGCGCCTCCGGGCTAAAAATAGGACTGTAGTTGTGACAAGTCCAGTGTGCGTCTGTGCATGAGCTACATTCTAATTTGCGAACGCATTAATGTCCTTTAGAAATACGTTTACCTTTCACCAACGGCGGGTATTTGCAGTGAGACATCAGCTAAAGCTGCCAGATCCTAATCTTTTGATTAGGCCAGAAGAAAGGCAGTCGGGGCAGGCTTGTTTGGTTTTAATCCCATGAAATCAAAGCTGCGGGCTAATATTTGGTTCAAGATCGTAATTACAGTCCATGTGTGAGCAGAGTGGTCATTCATCGCAAGACAAAAAAAAACCCCTGAAGGGATTATGTGGCATTTGGAGATTAGCAATGGGCTATTGTTCTCCTCTGGGGTGTTGTGCCCATGTGGAAATTATGTTCTTTGTTATTTAGCAGAATATTTCGTACCGTAACCTCTTGTCTTTTTCACCTTCAAGTGCCCTCTCGCATCCCCATCGGTTACATAAGGAACGACCAGCATCAATCGTCCTGGGTAGCAATACCCGTCTGATATTAGATTGTGATGCAACAGTCAGCTGAATCAGTCAAGTCATTCTCTGCTTTCATACCATGGAGAGGTTGGATAGCCATATGGCTGCGAAATCCTCTCATACGTTCCACTGTCCTGCAGCTGGATTGATGAAATTGTCTGTTTAGGGGGTTTGCGACTCCTTTGCTTACAGGATTAAGCTACAGTGTCCTGCAAGAGTATTCATGCAGGGCGCTACGTAAAGTACTTGTTGGTTTTACGGTGGGATGGAAACTGATAGCTAAAAGTGTTTCTCAGAAATATACAATACGTAAGGTGTGGCATACATATGTATTGTGGTGAAGTTATAAGTACTTACAATGTACACAACTAATATGTCCTGTTAAGACAATAAATCAATAATCAATAGCAACATGTGTCACGATAGACACTTGATCAATATCAAAAATGGATAGAATATCAATTCTATCAAATTGACTATTCAATATGTAGAATATATACTAAACTCTGATCCAGAACGGCAAAGCATTCTGGGAGATGTTGGCCTCTAACAGCCAGCTAAGGTAGGTTGGTGGCATCAACTAACTCGCTCACTCTTTGGTTACCTAGAAACTCAGTAATTCTGTGGTTACCTGGCAACAACCAGTTGAGTAACTTGCACGGCAGCAGTTCCAGGTTTCGCCATTGTGCCGTGGAGTCAAAAGGAAAAGGTCATTCCACCTGCCAAATATAGTTTGGCAGTATTTCAGATATTTAAAACCAAAAAAACAAACTAATCAATAATTACTGATATAAACATTTATGGATAGACTGATCGGAAATGCTTATATCAAGGATGAGTTTTTCTTGTCGTCCATGGAATAGTGGCAAGAAGAAAGCCAGGGTTGAAAGAAGTTCCCTTTGGAATTTGCCAGAAGTCTGTTGGAGACACAGGAACAAAAATTTACTTTTTTGTCCGTATGTAATAAAAACTAACACCCTCCATCATCCGCACAGTAAAGTGTGATGATAGCATCAGGCATGGAAAGCTGTTCTGAATTGATGAGAAGACTGATGGAGTGAAACACTGACAAGAATGTCAACTTCTAAACTTGCAAAAGACTTACAAAGTCTAGCGGCTTGCACTTGGCATATCACCTAAAATCGCGGTATAATCCAGCGGAGTTAGGGATCGTACCGTGACAAAACATGGAGGAGGTGGTTGTTATGCGATAGCTGGCTTTATGACGTACGAGCTGCCAGCCAACGCGCTGCGTAAACAAACAACGGAGGGCCTCGCGGGTGGAGAAAGTTGTCTTGGAGCCCCGCAGCCCTCTTTAACCCCATTCCTTTCCCGGTTGCCACGGTTTCGACGCCACAATCCCCCTCAGCGACCTCATTTGCATAAATCTGCATTTCTTTTAAAGCCCGTCTGACTGACTGCTGAGCTGGCAAAGGTTCTGCTTATGTAAGCAGGGCCTAATGGCGCGCAGTTAGACGGTAAACACAGAGGACGATCTTTCCATAAAACCCTAAAAACCCCGTTATTATCGGCAGCCTAAAATCCCATCTCCCATGTGGGCCTCTGAGGCAAACTGCAAACCAGGACTGCTTCTTCAGATCCAGTGAAAACAATGTTTTTCATTCTAATGACATCATGTTGTGGTGCCATTAAGAGGTCCCCTGCCCCCTTTATGAAATCATAAACTATGATTTCATCTGAATCCAAATCCCAGAGAGAAAAGGAGGCCAGGCAAGTCTCAACTTGTGGCTTTGCTACTGTACACAAATGTAGACAAAAGCTTCCTGCTCTTCTGTTTTGATCTCAATCTCCAGATGAAGTTTTTTTTAACCTGCGACAACATGCAGGAAAACGGAGAAAAATACCGTCTGAAAACAACGTCGTATTGGAATTTTTCACTAATCCAAAAGGAAAGGAAGAAAGAAAAAAAATCTCTCAAATAAAACCACATGGCTAAAGAGAACATTTCCTGTGCTGGCTTAAGCTTTAGCAACTTTTCACCTACCCATGCAGGGTGGAAGGGATCTGTGGAGGGCTATTGGCACAGTAAATGCCACCAAGACAAAAAAAGCAATTACGTAAGAGCGGCGCGGATAGACTGTTATCTCATCCCGACCACAGCAGTGACGCTGGGCCGGAGCTCAGCAGCACTCCCGCTCGGTCCGGCAGCGTTGGATGAAACTAAATGAAGACGACAGAGCTTAGACTTTGCTGTCGTCTGGAAAAATAAAGCCGCTGGAAGGGTAACAGGAGAACGGCAGCGAGACCCAACGCGCATCGGAGAGGCAAGAAAATCTGGGTGGACGGGACAAACAAAGGCTCAATAAACGCTACCGGATCCTGAACATGGAGGAAGACAATTATCTATGCACACTTACACTGTTGGAAATGTTTAAGGATAAAAAATTACGGTAAATTGTAAAATGGTTACTGCCTAATGTTGTTTGCTTTGCACAGAAAAGCTGGATTTTTCCAAGTTCCCCAGTTGAATGTAGAAATAAAAGGAGCCACCTGAAACTGGAATTTCAACTGGAATAGACAAGAAACCCACAAGTTCAGCATTCACTACCACTGAGACATGCACAGAGCCACGTTAGCTTACCGGCGCTTCGCTTGTTTGTACGTTATCACATCGGTGCCATACTTATCACAGTGCTTAGCCAACATGTGATCGATTTCTCAGAAATGGAAAGAATACGTTATGATCTGGTGTTGCCAACAACCAAATTTGGAAAACAAACATGGAATTAGCTCATGCTCATGTTGGATATAGTTTCCAAAACGAAGCTCTGATTTTGGAGTTAAATCAAAGGTGCTGTAAGACTATTAAGTAGGGGTGCACCGATTGCAGTTTTCTGGCCGATCACCGATTTATTAAAAATCCTGACCTGCCGATACTGATTTCGGCCGATACCATTTTTTTTGTCTAAAATGTTGCTAAATGTAGCAAGACAGTTGATGAGTTGTCAACTGTGAGATGACTATTGTTAACTGCAAACATATAAACCTAATCTGGTGGGCCGGTCTGCTAGCCAAACCTCATTCACAGCAGAGCAGAAGAAGATAGCAGTTGATTTAAATACCTTTGCCAATGTGGAAAAAATTGGTGGTTAAGATCAGCTTCACATGTAAAAATCAGCCAATCACAGATTTCCCAAAATTGGGGAAATCGACACCAATAAATCGGTGCATCCTTTCTATTAAGCTACACACACAAACAAAAAAAAGATAAAATTTCTGGTAATTTCAACTGACAGTATTTGGTAAAGATAACTCGTCAATATTTGATTCCAAACATGCAAAAAAAAAGTCAGCATCTAAGAGTTTGATTGCTTTAGTGCCAATGAATGATGAATAATAAAAACTATTCCACTCATTATGGAGAAAGGCATAAACACAATTTTGTCATGTTAATGGAAAGATTGTTTTTGTTTTTTTTGTGAAAATTGATCCTCTTTTTATATCTATTTATTATCTTTTGAGAGATTCCTGTCCCATTTCCTGTCAGAAGTAACTTTTTTGATTAAATAATATAATTTTAATAATAATGTGACAGAGGTATGAGTAACTTGAGGCTTTACTGCAGGTCAAATAACTGGAATAATCTGTAAATTTAAAAGATTCAATAAAAAAAATAAATACAATGCTTTACAGTCGCTGTTATTTTTCTTTTTTTCCTGAAAGACTTGAGATCTATGGTATTTTCATAGTTTTCTAAGGTTATTTATCAAAACATGCAAAGTGATTTTTACGATTATTAATATTGTGAATTTCTGATGTCGAGGTTCTGGAAATTTCAATCTTTAAAAAAATAAATAAATAACATAGCTGGTGTTTTCCAGATGAATTAGTTTGTACTCAAATAGTGAAATCACATGGAATTTCCATTATTTTAAGATTAATTTTCCATAAAAAACATTTACAGTAAAAACTTTATTTTTTATGATAATTTTGTCTTAGCTGTGTCTGGCGATTCACCATAAACCCCAGTGCAGATTATCTTAGCTCTTCAGTTTAAACACAACCTAATGCCTTCTGTGTAAAAGGGACCAATGTGTTCTTGACAGAACTGTGTGAAAAGCGTCCAAGGAGGGAGCAAATCACCTTCTCACGTGTTCAGATGCAAAATCTATTTTTAACCGAGAGCCTTGTAAGCAGCAGCAGCAGCAGAGAAATGACATCTTTAATCCTTAAAGTGACGGGTCACGTAGCGCGCTTTGGAAGAAAGGCAACAGCATAAATATGTGTGTTTTTGGACACTAAAGTTGGGCTTCTGGGAAGTGAAGAGTCGACTGGAACGTTTGAAACTGCCAGTAACTCGCAGCTGAGAAAAGTCTCATGAGCTCTAACAAGCAAATATTAAGCAGATGCTTCTGGTTATTACTACATAATCTTGTTTGTTTTTGCCACCTGCAGGGCTGACAGATGAGCTGATGGGGAACATGTCTAACCCACTTGTTTGATGGGAGCTCCCAAGCATTCCTCAGGTGTCCGAACTTGTCTAATTGTTGACTTGTTCCTCCTATATAACGGATCCGGCCTCAAACCTATTCATTCAGTTCTTAAAGCAGCGGCACCCGGCTCAGCTCAGTTCTAATGACGCGCCAATAAATCGGAGGATGATCGGAACCGGTAGATTTTCAGTGAAGCACGTGTTGCCCAAAAAACGAAAAAGTCTTCTTTTTTTTTCTTTTTTTTTGTCAAGGCTATGGTGCCAAATTTGGTTAATTGCATAACGCCCTCCCAATGAAGAAGAAGAAGCTGTGATGTGAGTAAAGGTGATGTCAAATGTAAAATTAGATGCCATCAAACAAAAGCAGCTGAAGAATCTCAATGAAATGGCAACAAAAAGGAGAAATCAGGATGTAATTAGCTTAGTGCGTTTTCTTTTTTCAAACGAATAATTGGAAGCCATTATGAGGATTGTGTGAAATGACCCCTATAATCCACAAATAATTAGTTGCGTGATGTTCAGTTCGTAATTCACTGCCCTGCAAAACAGAGACATAGAAAAGGTGAGCGGGAAAAGAGTTAGCGCTGACACAGGCGCCGCGATCTGGTGTGCTAAGCACGCCAACAAGGAAACAATCCATAAAAAAAACAAAAAACACACACAGCAGCAAGCTCATGTAACCCTGCTCCAAACACGACACTGATTAATTATGCCAGTAAACATCCAAGTGTAGCCGATGAACGGCTTCATCAGGCCTTCCTGTTCCAAACATCGATCCTTTTCGGCGCTTCTCAAACAATAAAACTCTTGCTGCCACAGAGTTTTTTTTTTTAATTTAGGGGCTTTAAAACCAATACGACGAGGAAGCACATTTTTAATTTATGTCCAAACCGGAGCTCAGACAGCATGTAGGGAGAATTTTAAGTAGCGGCATAAATTATTCAGATGCATCATAAGTGTCGCGATCCATAAGTGCCACTGTAGAGCTGAAGCAGTCTGTCCTTTTTAATAGGCCTAAAACCCCTGTCTGCCTTCACAACCATTAGGTTTATTAGTGTTGCTTCTTCTAAGTGTTAAACACACACACACACACACACACACACACACACACACACCCCCACACGCGCACACCACAAGCATGTGGACACACAGGAGCAAATTCCATTAGCAAGTGAGACTAGAGGTTTATAGCCAGATGGTTAACCTGCCCTGAATCAATCTGATGAAGACCACAGTGGGACTCTATCTGGCCACACACACAAACACGCACGCACACGCATGCACACCCCGGCACGCAGGCTCACACACAATTACCTCAGAAAGGCTAATGACAAGCCATCACCTGGTAATTTTACTATTCAGGACCTTGTTATCAAGAAACACTTTCTCGCTTGTTGTTGGCTACACATGCATCGTCATTTTGAAGCTGATGCTACTGAAGTCATTGTTTTTTGTTGTTCTTGTCTAAATACCAAACGGAGCAAGAAATGAAGTAGAGAAACAGGAAGCAAAGTCTGAAATTGTCGCCGCTGCTTTCTGTAACGTTGCCGGTGAGATACAAAATTTGAAAGCAGCCGAGAGAACCTTGAAAGGAGGCCGAGACCAAAATGGCCGTCTGTCACCGACCGCCGGCTTCGTTCCCTGAAAACATTGCAGCGGTTTGAGCGAGAGCCATTTTATGAACCTTCAAAATGGGGGTGGAGCGATCGATCAATGTGGGAATGCCCCGGTAGAACAGCTGGGAAATATTGCATTGGGAATTAAATCTGCGTAATAATGAAACCCTTACAGCTTTTATTTGGACAAATATTTCAATCAGATACTTGATTTTGGAAGGCATTTTGTTTCCCACTTGTTGAACTCATTGGATTTGTCATGGTGAGCGAAGACCATAACAGATACTGAAAGCCTCTAAGTAAATATAAAGGGAGAAGTTATAAAAAGTACACCAAAGGATGCATTAATATTCTGTGAACTTTAAATTATCATCATAACAACAAAAAATGTCTGCTGCCTTTAAAGCTGAAAAGACAAGACTGGCTAAAAATGAGAATTATATTTAGTTTTTTGTGTTTCTTTTTTTTTTTTTTTAAGAATATAGCATCCCACTCAAGTCAAACACAAGTTTTGGGTCAGACACTCTTCTGTGTCCATTGTCGTCTGCAGAGCCAGCTGTCCTTTGAGAGTGGCCGTGTCAGCTCACATTAGCGGGGAGCGGCAACGGTCAGACCCAGACAGCGGTCAGCAGGTGGTCCACCGCCTCACTGGATCTAACCAACACAACCAGAGCGAAGTGGACAGCATCGAAGAAACGGTTAAAAATGAAATTTAAGCAAAACTAAATATGGATATGCAGCGATTTGCGCAAAAGGAAAAAACCAAAAAGGCTTGTAAATGAGCTCTGACAGGATCTAAATAAGCCCTTAGTGTTGTCTTTTTTTTTTTCTTTTAAATGCAGGGTTATCAAACCTTTAATCATCTTACTGTAAAAGCCCCAGATTAGTATACAGCGACATATGCTAGCTTTTTGTCCTTGGCAAAACTCTCAAATCTTTTCCTCTGAACCATAAAGCCTCTCTGTTTAGAGAGAAACCCTGAATCTCGTCGCAGGAACGGCGTTGGGTTTGAAACCCCGGTTGGCCGTAAACGCGCCTGTAGGTGTGAATTTGCTACTCTCCTCCTCCCTGATAGGACGGCGACCTGGCCTGCTGGACAAACAGCGTGTTCTGGGAAATTGTCCAACATCCCTGAAAGCATGTAGTGGATCAAATGGGGCGAGTGATGGATCGAGTGCTTTCTATAATCTGTGTGCCATCAGCAAAATAACCCCAAAAAAACAGAATAATGATAATACAACAGCTTGTAGCGATTTAAATACGACCACTGTTGCGGGTTATTTAATAAATAAACAGGAAAAGTGATTAAGTCACATTGTTTGTTGCGCTTTTCCTTTTCCAGAGAAGTCACATATTTGACCCATCTATCAACTTTCTTCTCCTGTTGTATGGAATTCCTTGAGGCGGAAAAAAGGGATGAGCCCGCCTTTCTTAACCCCCTAAAGTGCTTCTTGTTACAGCTTTATTACTACCTAATGACAACACACTCCACCCAGCGCAGCCATCGGCCAAGTTCCTGTCAGGGTGAACTCCTCTGATTCATGTTCTTCAGAAATGTAAAGCCTCTGTGCCGTACTTCCCCCATAAAGACAACAACATCTGCCGCCTTTACACAAGCAGGGGAGCTTCATGAGAAATGCTTCCCTGTGACGGGCGTAATTCATAAAAATAAGTCGACTCTCAGACCACCGCTGAGATGTTTAATGGCAACACGGCGTGGAAGCAGATGAAGTCGGAGCTGCGCCGACGGTGAAATACGCGCTCGCGTTTGCCGGAATGTCGATGAATTTCGCTTCTGAATGAAAAGCATAAGGGGGTTTAAAGCATCGAGTCATAAATGTCAAGGAAAAATGTACTTACACAGCAGAAAGATGCAGTTAAGCATTAAGACCGGGAGGTATTGCCATTTATTGAATGCTCTTAAAAATATAGGGGTGACGCAGCTTTACCAGCTGGATCAGCTTGTAGGTCAAGATGCAAAGAGAAATCAGCACCGCTCATTGGTGTGGAAGTTTTTACTGAGGGAACAAGACTTTTTAGGATCATTAAGGAATTTAAAAATGGAATAAAAGGAAGCATAGATAAATAGGAACCTAGAAGTAAACCATTTTCTACAACATATCAGTTAAATCAACAGAAATACAACCAAACTGCTCAGTTTCATCATTTTCAGTCTTTATCCTCAATCATAAAACGCTCTGGTTTGGAAATGTTTGCAGATTTAAGGGAATTGAATAAACAGTGACTGAGGGGATTTTTTTTTTTTTTTTGCAACGCTAGCATGCTAATTATGAAATATAAAAGTTTAAGATGTAAGCTCGTTAATTACAGCTAAAGCCATGTGCAACAGTAGCCTGTTAGCATTGCTACCTCGCAAAAGTACGTTCCTGAGTTCAAATGGGTTTTTTTTCTGCATGAAGTTTGTATGTCTCTCTGGGCAGCACATGCTCTCCTTTTTTTCTTCCTCACAGCTTCGTCTCTGCTGCGCTCTATCCCCCCTTTCATCTCTTTAGTTTAAATGTTATTCATTTCCAGCCCTCGCTGCTTGAGCCTTCAGATCTTCTGCTGACCCTACATAGCCTCAAACCTCCTTCTGTTTCTTTCTTTATTTATTTTTTTAATCCGTATTTTTTTCACTTTTAAAACTTCAGCGTTCTTCCTGATGGCTACTCATGCGGGCACCTCATCCATGTGGCACACCGCGTTGCCATAACCGTGGCAACTCGGCTGAAATCGACTACCAAGAGTCTGCTTTCGTTCTTGCTATCTCCTCCTCTGTTTTGCAAACGGTTAATTATTAACTTCTGCATGGAAAGTGCTTGCAGGGGACACTGTTTGTGTAATTTCAGGTTGCATAAACTCCACCATGTCCAGCCTGGCTGGCGCAGTCCTGCTCCTGGTTCCCAGTTTAATACCAACTGGTGTATCTTACTGCATTATGCAACTAACTACAGGGAGGCCCCCTTGGGGCACAAAGCATGCATTCCTCCTTAAAGAAGCGCAGCTTAGCAGCAATCAACAGCAAGAAATACAGCATCTATCCATCTGCATTCCTCCTGCAACAGGATTGAGCTTGTTTAGAAGCTTTGCAGAGAACAACACAACAAGATATGTCGGGAGAAATTTGTCAAAGTTAAAAAATATATATATATATATTTTTTTCAAAACGTTGAGAAGTGGACAGTGGAGATGAGCGAAGCCAAACGAGGTGCCTCTCTGTGGTGAAAGGAGAGCACAGCACACCCCATGATAGCGAGGAAAAAAACAAAAAAAGAAAAATAGAGGCCTTGTATCCTAGCAACAAGCAGAAAGAGAACGCCGCTTGCTCTGCTGTGTCCTCCGTTGCTCCTGGATCTCGAGCCTTACATCTTTCACAAAAGTTCACCTCAGCAAAAATCCTTCAGACCGCTCTCCGTCTTTCCCCAGTCATCGGCCGACGTTGCACCGCTGCAAGAGCACTTTCATCAACTCCGCGCGCGGTTTCTGAAGGGTTTCAGAGACGGCCTCGGCTTACACCGCATCCATCATACACAGGGCTACGTGCCATGTGTTTAAAGGAGCGGTGGGCAGAGATGTAGCACTGGATCCTACTTTGAAAATCCTTTTAAGCCGTCGTCTTCAAACCCTCTGCCACGGTGTAGCGAGCCACGGCGCAGCTACAAAAATCAATGCCTTAATCCCCTTTTACATCTTTTGTTGATTGAGGGGAGATTCAGCAAGATAGGAGAGCCTGCTGGTGATAACACTGAGAGACATCTGAAATTCCTCATGGCTGAGTTTGGTTTTCTGCTCTGAAGTGGAATCACAGAATGGATATGGATGCTGGCAAAGACAGCCACAAGTAACGGGCGGTTTATTGGAACTAATGTGAGTTTATTGACGACTGTTGCCAATCCAAGTTACTAAAGCCACTTTAGAGAACTTAATATTTCTGGATACTTAATTTGCTAACTCAGACATTATCAGAATTATTGTAAGATACAAGTTCAAGTAACATATTTCTGTGCATTTGAATTATCATATTTCATTGTGCTTGTTTTTGCCTATATAGCGACCTTGAAAAGACAAATAAAATTTAGCTACAGACCAAAAATGTTTTTCTTATAGTTTATTCTGTAAAGTTGGAACATTTACAAAAGCTCCAAAATTCCACTAGAATAGAAAAACTGATCCAAAGAAAAAGGTGGAGGTTCTATGAAACAGATGAGGGGAAATTTAATCTATCGTTTTTTTATTTTATTTTATTTTTTAAACAAGATGAGTTTTCACCATTGTGCAATAAACAGCTAAACTAAATAACAGGAAAAGAAAACTCCCCCGAAAGATTCCGAGACAGTCTTTTGTTTACCTGCAAATTAATGCAAATATAATTATCCCGGAACCTCTCTTGATTATCAGCCAAGACTCAAAACGGCACTAAATGAAAATGGAATCATTCCCTTTCTTTGATACCACAAGAGAAATTACACCGCCATTAAGACGGAGGGGGGGGGGATGCTTAAAACTGAAGTGTTAACAAGCCCCTGCAGCCTGGCAAATTGGAGCCTTGGTCAAAAAATGTGCTGATGCTGAACTCTTCCCAATAGCAGTGGAGGAGTAGAGATGAGAACTAAAGAAGTGCAGATGAGAAGAATAATTGGCTGTCATGGGTGTCTGCTCCTCTCAGTGTGTAAGTGAGATGAATAACTGGCTTCATTTGCCTCCCTGACACTAACCAACTCTGTGAATTTAAAGAGCCATCTGGACAGAAAGTATCCATAAAAAGTGGTACACTCTCTTCTAAATATCCGTCACTGGCAAAATCCTAAAGCAAACACAACGTTTCATGCTATAATCTCCTCCTACAGCCAAGCAGCCGGTATGTAATCAGGGCGTCTTTTGTACATTCGCAAACCCCAAAGACGACTCTGGCGTTTAAGAGGATCGGAAAGAGGCCCGAGAACATCTACAGATTTTCCCCTGGTTGCCGTTACATGGCATTAATGCTAACGCAATTATCCCCTAATTCCATGATACACGCAAACAGATGAGAAGATGAGGAGCTTTTGTGCTCGTATCCCTTTCCCTCTGCCGCCAGTTATCGATTCTGCCAGACGAGTCCGTTTTTCGTCCACTTGCATCATCGGCTTTCTCATAAGCGCTTTACAATCATCGCAGCCAGTGGAATTGAATGCCCAACATTCGCCTCAGTTCAAGCGAGCAAAAGGCTCCGGGTTAGGCGGGGGTGTTTGTAGCATCTTCCTGATGGAATTTCAGCAGCCGTTTGACATGTGATCGCCAGGCCAAACATGACCCGCTAAACAGACTACCTACATTCTTACTTTTACTATCTAAAGTCTGAAAGCGAAAACAAAACGCTCACCCTTTATTTCAACCCCTTCAAACTCCCTGCCTTCCAGGGTATCCAGTTTCTGCATTCACCTCACATACGATTCCGATTGTCATCCAAATGTCCCGACCTCGTCCCAGGTTAAAAGTATCAAGAACAAGGAGAGAGAGAGAAAGAGAGAGAGGTGTGCCTTCACCCTCAGTCCAAACTAAAGCAGACACATGTTTAGTTACACACCCCGGCCTGCAAGAGGAAATTGGTCTGCAGAACAGCAAAGAAATGATACCTGAAACCATCCAAATAGAAGGAAAAAAGATTCCAGGGGATGGAGCAATAGTGCTGCAGACTGTAAAATTCATTCCAGATGCTTCAGCCGACCGTCAAAACTCCAAATTATCTCATCCATCTTAGCGGTTCAATGTCGGTTTCACATGTTTTTGCATGCACAACAGCTATGCGGTGAAGTCAGGCGCTTAAATATTTATTTACCACAGCGTATTCCACACACATTCCCAACGGGTACTCTATATCCTTGGTTTGACGACCTATGTGTCATGTTAGAAACGGAGGTCATTTTGCACTCAAGAAACCAAATCTATTGCCGTCAGAATGGGGGGTTGGAGGAAGGTGACGGCACTTTGTATAAACTAAAGGAAAGGGAAAGACCTCTGCTGACTCCACCAGTACCACAGCGGCCCAAACCAAAGAGCTGACAGGCAGAAAATCCAAATGTTCCTTCCAGGCTCGAGCTGCTGACTTCTGGCAACCTGGGACTGAGCTGCAGCTGAAGGTCAGTGGTTGTGTTGCATAGACAGAATCAAACTGCTGATAGCGAGCTTTAGGTTCTGCCCCAAATGGATTATCGTCGCCGTGCCACCTGAACCCAGTTACTCTTTCCAACTCCTCCTTGTTTCTGTCATTTGCATCCACAATGAGCTGCTCTGGGCCTACTGCAATCTGGCATGTGGCACAGATCAATAGGTCACTAGCCAAGGGTAAAGAAAAGTAATCCCCCACAAAGTCAGGTAAGGTCAGGCTAATTACAGAGGACAAGAAATGGATATGCTGCTCTGAACAACCAGGTGTTCTATCCAAGTTCACATGAACTGTGTTTGTTTATGAAGTACAATAAGTGTTAGAAGCTCTTACTTTAGAAGTTGAAAAATGTATTCAGCTACTTTACATTTAGGTATCTTTTAGTACAAAAAGAAAGGAATGCTGGTTCATCAGCAAAAACTCAATTTAAGAGTTTCTCTTTCAGTTCAGCATCAGTGAGCTAACTGCGTAACATGAAATGATGTGTAACAAAGTTTCAGTTTGGCTTTGGTGCCAAAGCTTCATGGGTTGAGATCAGGAAAAACAGCGCAATAATGAATTGATTTAGTTCTCTGTACCTACGCATTGGTTTCTAATCCTCTCCAAGAAATTAATCATTTTGTACCAGTGCACTTAATCCATTGCATCTCGGTTTAATTTTCTTTGTAACCAAGTACTCTGGTGAGTTACGTATTGAAATAGACTATTATGAAAATCTTGGGTGCAATCTAATTTGATTGGGTGTTCGTTGATCAGAAGAGATTTAAAATTCCACTGACACGATCTAGGTTTCTCTTGGGATTTAATAGATAAACTCTATTCTTTAAAACTTTATGATGAATGTGCAGTCATGAAAAGTTACAACTACAAAGAACTCATTGCGTATTTGTGGTCTGTTTAATCTGGCCTTTTTAATAAGGCATTTTGTCAGCACAAAGAGAAAGCTGCTTCTTCCCAGGGGACTCGGTGGGGCTTGCCTGGAAAACATCTAGGAGATGCTGAGGAGACGTCCTGATCAGATCTGTCAATGCAGAAAGGTAGTGTCTCAACCTCAAGCTCCCTAAGGACTGCAGAGTTTCTCGACCAATCTCTGAAGCTGAGAGCACCTTCAGCTTGTATCCGGGAACGGACATAGACAGATCGGTAAAACAAGAACTTCCTGCCTCACCCTTTTTTTTTTACACTAAGACATTACTGACAAGACTGTTCGGTCTATCCAGCTGGCACTTCATCCTATCATGCCTCATAAACAAGACACCAAGATCTTTGAACTGTTCCCTGTTAAGGCAGACATTGACATCCAACAAACATCACAATTCTGCCTTACAACGATTAGTAGAGAAGTATTTTACATTTTAGTGAGAGCACTCCGTAAACAACAAATGTGCACTCTGGGATCATCTTATGAGTAATGGCGATGCAGGAAGAACACACACTTATTACTAACCTACGGTGGAGCTTGCATCATTGTGCACGGGTCAGTCAGCATGGAGGGCAACTGTGCCCGAACCTATCCCATCCCCCTACGTCTTATTTCCCTTCCGCTTCACTAACCGTGAGGCTAGGCATGGGTGACGTCCACGCGCCCCACTGATCATTGCTGTCGCCTTGGCAACTGAGCACCACCCAAGCCCTCCAGCGGCGCACTGCCTAGCGATCAGTAAAGAAGAACGTCCACTCAGATCAGCACAGACAAAGACGAAGACAAAGATGAGGAGCAAAAAGAGCCAAGCACCTTAGTATTTGCCTTGCTGTAAATGAGGAAAGTCTGTTCCTGAGAGAAACCTTAAAACTTCCTAACTTACCAGTATCTTAAGGATAAAGAGAACAAAATGTTGCTTGACATACCCTTGGAGAGAATTACACACAGTGCCAGACCTGGTAAAGATGTGTGAAGCCTCTACTCGTTCTGTATTTCAATCCACACTCTAATTTCAATACATCTATTTGGTTAAGAGATAAGTGCTTTGAACAGACCCTAGGGGTGGCACAGGTGTAACCCCTACTAATAACCCTTTCATCACCTCCCTATGCCACCAGGACATCATTTAATCTTCTCCTCCAATCATTCTACATCAATCAGTCTTTCGGTACACTCCTGCACAGGTAAGTCTAAAAGTTTTTAATAGTATTTAGATCAGTGGACTACTGATGTAAGACTTGGAAGAAGACTTGGTAAACCATTTTTGTTCACCATTGGCTAGAACCTTTGGATCTTTAGCTTGTGTAAATACCTAAAATAACCCGTTCACGGTTTACTGATCTTATAGGTGTTGTAAAAAATCTCCAGTAATTTTAAAAAATTTACGATGCCATATCTTACAAGATTTTAAATGCCTTTGGAAGAGAAAAAGCAGCAAACACATAGTTGCTTAAATCTTATTTGGAGAACTCATTGCTGGATTAACTGTCCTTGCATTAGTTCTCCGAGCAAGGCTGTGTCCGTGCAGGGCAAAACTCACGCTGGCTCCGTAACCTCATTCTGTCGGCTGGCTGCTGTGCTGATGGGACAGATAGGACAGCGGATCAGACAGTCAGTTCACAGGAATTGTGACAAAGATGAACTCAGATGGAGTGCGAAAGAGAGACACAGAAAGAGAGATTGGAGAAGTCTGCCAAACAGGTAGGAAAGACATTGATACCAAAGTTCAAAAAGAAATCTGGAGAGTAGTTTCCTTTTTTTCCACCCTCTCGCTCTGTCTCTCTACACAGTGTTATTCCTGCTGTGTCAGAAAGACTAGAGAGACCCACTTCCTCTTTTGTTTATCCTGGAATGTGGGACGTCCTGACAGGCAAGCGTTTCATTGACAGTACACAGCTGAGTTTCCCCCGTGGCTCTTTCTCTTAACCTCTCCCGTGTGTATGTGTATGTGTGGGGGTGGGTGTGTGCACACTCTATTATCTGTGCTTTATCAGCCAGGCCTCACACAGGCAAGCAGACAGACAGCATCGCAGGGAAACACAACCCAGAGATGTCCAGGGAAGTACTTAAAACCATATCTGATGCAATTCCAACAAGTTTTAACAAGACCTAATCTGTCTTTGATATTTCCATGGATTAGATTGATCTCCGTAGCCGCCGACTTTCCACCATGGAGGTGTGTGTTCAGGATCATCTCAAAAAGTCTGAGTAATCTAGAGGGAAGGAGGATTACAAGAACCTGTCTACATACTTTGAGCAGAGAAACTTGAACATGAGAGTGGCCAAACAGGATATTGGCGACCGAAACATCCTTTTCCTGCTTAGTTGACCTGTCTTTTTTTCCCCAGCAATCCAGACATGCAACACAAAGACTTGAAACAGCTGCCTAGAAGAAAACACTATTGTGTTGCTCACCCACTGGTTTCCTCCGAAAGAAAGGAGTTCTCAAATAGAAACTCAGGAATGTACGGGTGTGACTAAGGTTTCTTTAAGCCAAACACAGCATTCCAACACTGGACTTTGATTGGTACACACAAAGAAAAGCCCCAAACAGATACTGCAATTTAACACAGCACATATATAGGTTTCCCACATTAAGTTGGTAAGATTATTAATGAAGGTCTTTGCATCCAAAGTGACAAAGAGAACTTCTTTAGTCCGGCCTAAATGTCGGCGTTCAAACAATTTGTGTTGTTGAAATTAATTGATGATGAAGCCCACATAGATACACACTAAGTGAGCTGTTTTTTATTTACTTAGGTCCCCGACGTACACAAATACATGAAAACAGAACGATAAGTGAAAAGCATTGCAATGAGGAAGTTAAATATTTCATATCTACTCAGCAAGTTAATTAAAAGGTCAAACTAGAACCTAATTTGGGCCTGATGTGTGAAACTATGTGTTGACTGAGAGGGTCCTGACTTTTCAGAGGAACTTCTTTCTTAGGAACATATACTCCACTGACCAGGTCACACTGCATACTTCAGATAAAGTCTTATTAAAATGTCTCATGAATGTTAATCACCAACCGACCCAACTGGTTTCTGAGAGGAGAGCCAGATATAGCTGCAAGAGCTGATAGGTCTGAAAAAGAAAGTGAGAAAATAAGCTTATCGCTAAAATATTTAAAGCCAAGACACTTTGTGATGACTGCTTTCAGGTAGTGATCAAAACAAAGTTTGATGCCTGCCCCTTTAGTGCCTTTAGTAACTGCACTAAGCTTTTTGAACCAGTAAATGCATTTGCTTACTTGTCAAGTAATAGTTGGCTGTTTGGCTCATCTGCCATTGACACAAAGTTCCACCCATTTATGTAAGAGACAGAAAAACAGTAATTTACTAAATAAATCACTGGCCTATAATAATAGAACCTTTCCCGTAGTCCAGACACTAAAATTATCCCACGCAATAAGCAAAGTTTCCTGAGTACAATCCTCTAAGATTATTATCATGAGATAAAATCACTGCAATAAATTCCAGAAAATCCTTCCATCCAACCTTACATATGAAACCTCCTGTGTATCTTGAGGGTAACAAGTCCAGGAGAGAAACCCAGAGACGTCTCTCCCCAGCAGCTCTCTCCAGTTCATTCAGGGGGTATTCCACCCTTTCCAGTGAGTTCTAAATTTTCCCTGGTGTTTCTTCCCAGTATGATGTGCCTGGACAACCTCCAAAGGGAGGCACCCAGGATGCGTCTTAATCCAGATGCCTGTACCACCGAAGGTGAATCCTTTTGATGTTGAGAAGCTGTGGCTTCTCTCTAAATAATGAAGCTTCTCAATTTATCCACTCGACAAGAGGCAGCTCCTTTCACCCGCTTGTATTAGAGTTCTTGTTCTTTTTGTAATGATTTATATCCGTTTACCATAAGTAAGGGTTAGGACATAGACAGGTCACTACGAGAGACCGCAAAAGACCATGCCCTGATCGAACTTTCCCTATTATGTCATTCACAAACAAAACACCAGGATCCTAAGATGGATATCTTCTTCTCTTCCAACACTATCTTGAGTTCCTGTCCATAAACACCACGAGGATCAGAAACAAGGAGCAGTCGTGGCTGAGTCCAACCTGTACCGCAAACAAGCTTGAGCTTGTGCCAAGAATGCGGAGACAGCTTTTGCCTGGGTTATACAAAGACTGGATAACCCCTGAAAGCATCCCTAACACTCTGTACTATGTCCCAATGAATGTCTGGGTTGGGTGCTACTAAATTTGGATGGGAAGGTTATGGGTTGAAGCCTGGTCATGCTGTAATAATCTGGCTGCAGAGGACATGGTGATAAAACTCCTGATCCATATATTGCCCCTTCTTAGTTTTATGTGGTTTAATGTTGGTCACAGCCAAGGACAGTATTGGGTAATCCTAAGAAATAAAAAAAAAATGAAGCAAAATCTAATAGTAAGAATCTTTCAGTCCCTGATGAAAGGATTGGGTTTGGCCACTCACCTTCTCTATTGTGTGTATGACTGAAAACCGAAATCAGTCTGTTTACATTTTATAACTAACAAAAACCAAATGAGGTGAGACATTTTCATCCCCAAACCTTGACAGCAGTAAGAGTCTGCCATAAAGATAATCAAAGATTTATACACTTTGAGACCTCTCACTATCTCCTATCAATAAAGTTGTCAAAACAGCAACACGTAGCGAGGCATACCACGCTAAAACCCTGATTTATATGGTGTCATGAAGACATTCCTGAGCTTATTTTCCCATCAGATTCTTACTACAGACCCAACAGTTCTTGTAGGAACAGCAAATAGTTAGTCTCACTCAAAATGGCATTACAAGGCTAACAAAGTAGTTCAGACTATCTGAAAAGACATTCAGAGTTGCTCAGAGTACATTATTGTTGTTCAGATGGGATCACCCAGGATCCAACAGAAAGCCAATGAACTATTTATTTTTTTATGAGTCCATCCTTCGGGCTACTTTGTTTGATAGGAAGTTGTGCCTTGTCTTTGCGGTCGGATGTCTACATGCCCGTTTTTTGAAAGTTCTGCATGAAGCACAAGTAGTGAACAGGGTAGCGCGTGAAGGGGTTTGTTTCTGCAGACATTGGAAGAACTCAGTACGAACTCAAAGGGAATACTTAAGGCAAAATGTTACGCAGATATCAATAAATACCTAAATTTAACACCCATCAAATGCAGTGATATGTAAAACAAGATCTGCTGTGCCTCAAGAGAAGGCATTCACTTCAAATTAACCTTCTGGACATTTGAATGCAATGTATGTCCAAGGTTTTAAAACACAGATGTTTAGGTTGCGTTATGTTCAGCAAAGCATGGCTGCAGCAATTCCTAAATTATTGCTGTACTTATTAGTTTTGTTAGAATCCTACAATGGCAGAATACTGCAGTGCTCCCAAGTTTTCTGCTTAAAAAATGCTGATAGCAGGCTATGTTTCTCCCAGTCAGATGTTTTTCCATCTCAGTGGGAGAAACTGCATCGGCTGCTTTATTCTGAGCACTTTTATCTGCTGAAATACAAATACTGCTTCTCAAAGCCACCATCGGCTAAAAGGCCAGGGGAACATTTGAGGCCTGCTAAAGGTTAACAAGCATTATCGCAAGAGGGGATTTTTATCAGCAGCTCATCTGGACATTGTCAAAGCACCCCGTCTCGCTTGGCCACTTTGTTTTAATCCTGTGCTGTGTTCAGTTCAGTTTTTAAGGCTCTGCAAGGGAGTTTTATGCAAATTCTCTGCGACAGCCTGCGAATCAGTCTGTCTTTGAGTGGAATCGGGTTCCATGGCTTCCAAAATTGATTGCAGACTTCGAAAAGCCTATTATGATTATGCAGTAGGTTACGAAACCCGTGGCATGGTTCTCAAAGCGGCCCTTGCTGATTTATCTACGTTTTTGTTCTAAACAGATGTCGTCACTCTTCACCACAAAGTAAGAAGAGAAGGGCTGGGCGGGGTAGGTGGGGGTGTTGGAGGTGGTCAGACGTGTCAGTGCTCAAGAAATTCAATTAAGCAGACAGTGGGACGTCTGCAAAACGCAGCCTCTATGGAGCTTAATAGCCCCTCCAGGAAACCCCATCGTGCCTCTCCAAAGCGTCCCAACCAACCCCTTGTTGCCATTCTGCCACTCCCCCCAAAACCCAAAATCTACTTAGAACCCCTTGCTTAGGCTCCTCTTCGGATTATTTATCACTCAAAAAGATAGGAATTTTCCAATGAGGATAGGACTAAAATCAGCAGAGAAAGGTTCTGTTAGGCAAAAGCGATGCCATATAACACTTATTTTATCCACATCCTCTTCCTCCTCTCTGATTGTATATACATATCACAAGCAGACAGATGCTGTTCATTTAGCATTTGAGTGCCAATCCCGGAGCTGGTGTCCTGAATGCCCAGGGGAGCCTGTGGCATTTGGACAGCATTAAATAAAAGCCACTCCAGACCTCACACCATGGGGGGAGATCCGACCTCACAACACGGTCACTCCTCTCAGATTTCAACTAGCCAACTGAGTAAATCTTTCCCAGTGGAAGGGACAAAAAAAAAAAGAAGACACTTTTCCCTCCAGTCTGGCACATCGAGAAGCCTGTCATGCCTAGGTTTCTATCTGAGAGTGTTGAAGGGAATTATTCACTGAAGAGGGAAACTGTGTTTTGATCCGCGTGCTTCCTCTCCCAGCGATCTAACGTGCAACAAACAGCGAGGCGGCATCAGGGGAGGATTGCTTTGTTGCCGTTATCAAATGGCATCTTAGGAGATGTCAGTTGTGTTCCTTTCGAAATTCATCTGTTTACAAGGGTGACAGATTTGTGAGGCTGCGCCATGTGCTATACCAGATAGCATCAAATTGACGGAAACGTTCAAGTGAATATATTTGCAGTTCCTTTCAAAAGTAGACATACAAAGAGTGCATCGATTGCAGTTTTCTGGCCGATCGCCAATTACCAATCTTTTAAAAGCCTGATCTGCAGATTCCGATGTTGTGCCAGTGCCAATTTTTTGTCTTAAATGTCACAAAATATAGCAAGGAAGTAACTGAGTTGGCAACAATGGGGTGACTATTGTTAACTGCAAACGTATAGACGCGACCTGGTGGGCCGGTCTGTGAGTCAAACCTCTCTCACGGTAGAGCAGAAAAGGACAGTGGCTGATTTTTAGACCTTTGCTGCAGTAGATAAGGGAATAAGATTGGCCGGTTACGGATCTCCCAAAATCAAGAAAATTGGCGCCCATAAATCGGTGCACCCCTAACACATACAAGCTGAACTTTTTACTTTTTTGCATTTCACATGGAAATGTGAAATGCAAAAAAATTAGCATTCCTTCTACTTTACATAGTAAAGTAGAAGGAATGCTAATTTTTAATGTATATTTATATTTATGTATATTTAAATTTTTTTTTTTCAAAAACTACTGATTCTATTTATATTATAGTGCATTTGTGTTCAGCCCCATTTACTCTGATACCCTGAATAAAAACCCAGTGCAACCAATCAAGAAGGCATGCAATTGGTAAATCATGTCACTGTGTGTGTGATTATATTCCAATTAGAAAAAAAGAAGCCATAAGACGTCCTGCATAAAGTTTGGTGGATGACACACAAATCTAGTTTTGTGGCCAAAGCACAGTACGCATGTTTACAGTGGAAAACTGAAACTGCACATTACTCTGAACCTGTGATCCTATAGTGAAACATGGTGGGGGAAGCATCATGATGCGGGGATTTTTTTCCTTAGCAATGACAGAGAATCTGATGAGTTGATTACTAGATGGATGGATGGAGCTAAAAGAAGGACAATCCTGGGGAAAAAAAACCTACAAATCTCCCTCCAGCAGGGCAACAAGCTCAAATAAAAGCATAAATAACAGCATGTAAATAAAAGCATAATGGTGTGCTGCAAAGATCTAGTTAAAGTCTAATTGTGAAATGTGGTAATCCAGTCTAACTGAGTATGACCTGCTAATATTTTGCAAAACAATTTGCATAAATTTGAAAAAAGATTTGCATTGGTAATTTCAATGGTGGTTCTACATATTGACTCAGGTGGGCTACATATAATCATGATGCCACGAATCAATTATCTTCCAATTCATACTGATGCACATTATAGCACTTAAAATGCCAATAAAATCCACAGGCGTTTCTGGTTTCCGCCTGATAAACGCGAGGACAGTACATGACTCTGTGGCAAATCCCTTGGGCCAAACAATGTCACACACATCTGTTCAAACAGCAGCTCGGAGCGGCTCTAGGACACCGCAGGCACAATAGTGAGGTTACATAACAGGAGTCAAAAACTGTCCTAGCTGCTGTGCGTGACAATATCTGGATTAAGGGCTTCCTCTGCTCTCTCTCGGTTTCATCTGTTTTTTGTATCTGTTACCTGCACGGCTTTATCAAGCACGCAACTCCAGGAATGTCTGATGGATAACATGCGCCCTTGCGACCTGATCCGAGTCTTGCTCCTACATGCCGCTGCCCTGTCCTTGTAAATAAAAATAAAGCCTCAGTGAGACAGAGAGCTGTTGTTTTTATTTTATTTTATTTTGTTACTCCAGTGAAGCAGTTTATTCCTTTCGCTAAACAGATCATGGAGGAGCCAAACGAGGCTTAGTGTCCTCATGTCCCATCAGGGCGTTTGTGGCTTTCTGGTCATGCGTTTAGATTTTGCAAGGACATTGATGTCTGGGCCCGTGCCACGCATGTCAAACTGGCCCGAAGAAGAGAGGCGCTCTCTCTTCCTCCAATCACAGAGACGGCGGTGAGCGCCAGTGCCTCATCTCAAAGCTATTAAGGCTTCTTGAGAACCAAGAGTGCACTGACCTAAATCAGGGCAGACCTCAGAGGACGGGTTAGCTCAGGACTGGGGAGGTCTTTTAGGGATGCAGTGTCCACCTTTATCACCCCAAAGAGAGCATGACGATAAAGGCAGACCAAGATACTCAATGGTAAGAGGTAATTGTAAGTGGCCTTTACTTGTATAGTGTTTTATCAAGTCCAGAGGGCCCCAAAGCACTTCAGATTACATTCATTCATGCGCATGTTCACATGGCAGGCTGCTGGATAGTAGCCACAGGTGCCCTGGGGCAGTCAGAGAGGAGAGGCTGCATTCCACTTGGCCCTCTGACAACCTCCAAATAGCAACTATGATTTGGAATTTCAAGAACAAGAGGGGTTTTTGACAAGTGCTTGGCTAGGAAGTTTCCCCCTTGAATGTACTCACCGTTGAGTCCGTTGGGGATGCTCCTGTGATGATGTGGAGCTGACAGATCATCCATCGACCTCCTCATGGTGGGCATCTTGCTGTTTTCCGAGGGCTTGTGTACGTGGTTGTGGTTGTGGTGATCCGGGCTGCCCGCGCTCCCCGTACTGGACGTGCTGCTCCCGTCTCCGACGTCCCTCACCGTCCCCGTGCCGCCGTTCAGGTTGCTGAGGCTAGACTGGCTGTCTATGGAGCTCCTGGAGCCGGCCCCGTTCCTCTCCTCGTCCAGCATGAGGATGATCTCCTTCAGCTCCGAGTTCTCCCTCAACACGCTCTCCTGGTTGGCCTCCAGCTCCTTGAGCTTCATCATGTAGGCGCCCACCTCCTTCCACATGGCACTGGCAGTGTAGCGGCCGAAGCGCTGCCACTCCCGGGACAGCTTCTTGCCCTTCTGCCTGTCGTCGTCCAGGAAGCAGCAGAGCTCCCGGAGCTCGTGGTTGTCGTCCTGCAGCTTCTGGTTGACCTCCTTCAGGCTGCGGATCTCGTGCAGGTGCACCTGCAGCCGCCGGTTGATGTCTTTCATCATGTTGCCGTGCTCGATCATCAAGTTCATTTTCTCGCCGTCGACCCTCCTCAGTTTCCTCACCAGCTCCTCTTTGCTGCACCGCAGCAGGTCATCGTCCGTCAGCTGGCTCAGGTCATCCTTGGCCCCATCAGAGGGATTTTTGGCCATGACTGTAGTCTGAATCTCAGTTTGTGAATCCTGTGGCTCGGAATTTACTGCGACGACCCGATTCGACCCGACCTGAGCTGAGGAATGGCGTTGAGAAACGAGCACATTGTCCAAAAGGAGAAGATGCTGTTAGGCTCTGAAAGGAGTGGAAATATTAATGTGATGCTATGGCAACCTGTGCATGAGCCGAATGCTCTTCCCTCCAAACCCTTTTGATCTGGTAAAATAAAAGCCTCAGTGGAGCTCGGAGACAACTGTTGGTACTCACATTTCTCCAGTAATTGCCGGTTTGTGTTTAGATATTTATTGGGAGGAATCCCCAGTCTGGTCCTATCAGTCTCAAGCGACAAGTCCAGTCAGCACACCGCGTCCCACAGCTTAGACACCATCCGCGCTGCTGGACATCACTCCACTCAAGTAATAACCAAAAAGAAAGAAAGAATAGAAAGAAAGAATAGAAAGAAAGAAAGAAAAAGGCGGGTTGATTTCAGAGAGGTCCGCGAGCGTTAAAGCGAATTCAGTCCGTGTCTTTCCACCTTTAAGCCGCCAGCAACAGCGCTGATAAAAACCTCTGTCATGAGACGGTGCGTGCGGTGGACTGAGAGGGCTCCGTCTCTTCCACCCTGCCCAGTTTCCAGCGAACGCCTCCCCCCCTCCTCTTCCTCCTCCTCTCCCTCTTCCTCCTCTGTGTCCAAAGTCTTCGGGTTTGAAATCATTCAAGGGGGATTTGGCTCCGGAGGGCCAATCAAGACGGAGGAGAGAGGCAAGGCAGCAGGTAGATGAAAAGTGCGCTTCGGGACTCAGAGCTGTGGAAGCTCGGCCCTCTTAAAGCAACAGCACGGTGCGTTCAAGCCACCACGGAAAAAAAACAAAAAAAACCCTGGAAAAATGGTTAATTATTTTAAAATACTCTAAAATGTAAATGGAGTAATACTCAAAGGACATATTCATGTGCAGAGGCAGTGCACGTTTTGTGGTATAGATAATAAAGCCATGGCAGCCTAAATGACAATATATATAATTTATATAAATTGCATATAGTTTATAGACGGTTATACATTATATTTTTAATTGTATATAAATATACAATTATATTTATATTACTAAAATTAATTTTGTTCGTCAAAGACTAAAAAAGATTAAATATACAAGTCCTAATCATAATGAACCACGTTCTGAATGCATTTCCACTATCTGAAATAATTATAAAATGGCGTTTTAAAATGATTAAAACGCAATTTTAGATGTTCAGATTTGTTTGATAATCTGAAACATTCAGTCATGTCGAAAAAATCAGTACACTCCATTAAATAATATGTTCTTTTCATGTCTAATCATTGTTTATTTAGGGTCTGAAGGTCACACAAAAAAATGACCAAGATTTAAACCATTTCCCTCAGTGTTCTAACTCATGAAAATGTTAGGTAATGGTAAGCTACCTAGTGGCTACTAAGATACTTCCTCTGGCTAAAATAACTTCAGTAAGATGTGTCCTGTAGCAATCCATTAGTTTTTGACATAAATCTGAGGAAATTTGACCAGTTTTGAGCAGCTTCTCGCCCATACAGCCCAGTAGAAATCATGGTGAAGTCAATGATGGTGAACTACCCAGGTCCCACATCCTCAAACCATGACACTTCCACCTCCATGCTTCACAGTTGGAATAAGGTTCCTCTCCTGGAATGTTACATTTGTTTTTTATGCCAAACATGTCCTCTGTTTTGTTGTTTGTGAATTCAATTTCAGACTTATCTGTCCAAAAACATTATGCCTAAAGTCTTGTTTTTTCTTTTTGGTTTTTTTGCCTACATTGTGTCTGACCTACGTCTTGCCAGAATGGTTCAAAGCATAAATATTCGTCATTGCTACCTTTTTGTTATTTTGTAAAAATTTCTGTACTGAATGTTGCACACATCAGCTAATGTAGCACATTATATACACAAATACGCACACAGTCTATTCAGATTACACTGAATAATAATAGTAAAAAAAACAGGATACACTCCTGCTTTTATTTTATTTTTGCATGCCTCGTTTTATCTTAATATTTACACCAAAGTTCTATATTTTTGGCATTCAGTAAGAATTTAATTACACAAGGAAACACATTTCCTTATCTAGAATCCAGAATTAAAGTCAACTTCAGCAGCATGAGCAAGGCCTGTATTTAGAGTGCTCAGATTTTTCGCTGTTTATGAATTGTTTCTTAACAACAACCTACGAAAATTTTATATAAGGGTGTCTATCTCAAAGCATGAAGTGCAGAAAATGTACAAGCTTCTGTTTGCTAAGCTAAATTACTTGAAAATTCCACCAAAACAAAAATTATATATTTATTTATTGTAAATTCAAGGAAGCAAAAGCAAAACATATAAAGTCAAATATTACCAAAGGACTGATTCGCAGAAAAGAACAAAGAGAAAAATGGCAAAAGGAGAGACTTTGTATGTCTAACATCCAGTTCAGAGGGAAGATGTAAAAAAAAAAAATAAAATTAAATTAATAAATAAAGCAATTACAGCAATTTAAGAAACGGTAAAATTAGTTACATGTTAAAAAATTACAAAATAAATGTGTGGGATGTGTTAGTAACCCGGCTTTCACATGATACAAATTTGAGTATACATAAAATCACATTAACTATAACCATAAAATTGAGTAAGAAGTTGCATTGTCTCAGGAAAAGGAGTGAAAAATTGATTGAATCTTTGATTTCATCCATTTGTGAACATCAAGCCACAACGTTTTCATTACACACATGAGAAAGTGATAGTCTCGGTGGTTTTAGTCTGGACTGAGCAAAACAATCACATGTTATCACTGCTACACAACTACAGCCTATGCAATTTGTTGAAAGGGTAGATCTGATTTAAACAGTTCTGAAGCGGAGTTTCAGTTTTGTTTAACAGATGCTGTTCAGCTGTTATTGTTTTTAAAGAGCTAACAGCGCCCCCACGTGTGCGTTGTCAGTAAGTCAAATTGCAGTGAACTGATAACCATGTCGCGCAACACATTCGACCCAAAATAAACTTTTCTAGGTATTTAAATCTGCAAAAAATAACCAAGCTGAAAGATTAACGCATGCACAAACAAATTTAAGTACGCAAAGAAATTAGCAGTTCCTTGTGAACATCTTTTACCTCATGGACTGCTGTGATTTCTATTATAAACCTTAAGCATCATTCAATTTTCATGTTTCCTGTGTTTGATGGTGCAGATCACTCCACTCTTTGGCCTCAGGGTTCCAGTGTCCTTGATGTCAAAGGTTTGTCCTGCGACTAGGTTGAAATCAAACCTCTGGAGCAGCTTTGCCATCACCACTTTAGCCTCCATCTGAAAACACAGAAGTATATATATATATTTTTTTTTTCCAACTTAGTACGTACCATTTGTATTTTTTGGAAGCACAATATCTTGACTCTGTCTGACCCACCTGAGCAAAGTTCAAACCCAGGCATGACCGTGGACCCAGAGCAAAGGGATAGTAGCAGTAATAGGGCCTTGTAAAACAAGATAAGAGAGAATATTTACTTCTTCTTTCTGGCACAACAAAGATGTGCAAAAGTCACACTGAAATAAAAATAATTTAAAAAAAAAGAAACCTGGCATGATGCGATGATTGTGTATTACTTACTTTGGAGCATCTGGATGAAATCTGTCTGGATCAAATGTCAGAGGGTCCTTGAAGAACTTCTCCATTCTCCCAGTGGTATAGCTGCTGAACTGAGTATGAGAGTGCCAGAATAACGAAAGAGAGACCGTTTTACTTTAAATCCCAAATAAGTACATTGGCGCTTGTGGTTGTTATGTGAGAAAGTGTGAAGAAGTTCATGTGGTACGAAGACCATTGAAAGGGACTATAAACCAGACAGTAGATCCATGAATTCAAGCCACGATGTGCAAAGTCATAAGATTAAATGGAGCCACAAATTCACCATCATTGCCTGTTGTGATTTTATTGTGTCTTTAGTTTTGCAATGATTCATATTTTCATTCTAATGAGGCACATTCAACAGCAAAGGACTCACCATACAGTTGACTCCGGCAGGTATGTGGACGCCATCGATAGTCATATCTTCCTCTATGTCACGGGACGTTCCTGGAGCGGTCGGGTAGATCCTCAGAGTCTCTTTCAGCACCTGAGCAACAATTACAAAAACAAACATGCCAATAAAGACAGAAATTAGATATAGACATGTATAAAGAGATAGAAGTAGCAGCTAAAAGTTACCTGTGAGAGATAGATTAGCTTCCCGAGGTCATCGTTGCTTATTTCTTGTTTCATCCCAATGACATCATCCACTTCTTTCTTTGCTCTGTAAAGTATAAAAACGCCATAAACATCATGGCTCACTAACTGTACCACAAGCAATGACAGAGCTAATTTTTAGTTCTTACTTCTCGAGGATGTCAGGATGTCTCCCAAGTTCCATGATGCAAAACGCTAGTTGATTGGCTGTTGTTTCTTGACCTAGAAAGAGGCAATTTTAGCATAACTGAGTCAAAGCATCACATTACAATGATCCAAAACTCAATTAGTCAAAAATTTGCAGATTTTAATGTAACGTAGTTATTCACTGTAACCCACTGTTGGTGATAATAGCCTATCCCAGTATGCTGACTCAAACCCATAACCCAAACATGAATTGCTAAGATAGCATAGAGCAGGATCAGTCTATATCTAATCTAAGTTTAGATTTAACTTAACAGTTTTATGAGTAAAGAAACCACCATGAACCCAAACTCCTCACCAGCAATAAAAAATGTCACAAAATTGTCCAACATGAACTCCTCATCTTCTTCTGTCATGGTTTCCTCTGCAATAGGGAGAAAATGGACAAGTCAACCAACATCTTGGATACTGTGAGATGTAGCCCACGTGCTAAGCTGTATAAAATTACCCAATGATGAACGTTGCGTTAGAGCAACAGTTATTCTTATCATCCATCTTTTCATTCCCACCTGTGGCTGCAGTCTTGATGATCTGCGTAAGGATGTCCTTCGGAACATCCTCCCCGTTTTGGATGGCGACCTTTCTCTTTTGGATCACTTGAGCTCCGGTTTTACGCAGCAGGCGACAGGCATCCCTCACTTCGTTCACAAACGTTCTGTTCCTGGGGTTGTACTGGAAGAGCAAACTCCAGTTACAGCACCCTCGATCGCTGAAGAGCTCGTCTTCTGCTCGCGCACGTTTAAATTCGACTACAACTGAACTGCTACCTCATACATGACGTCTCTAACGTAGTGCACCATTCCTTTTAGGCAAATCTCGATGGCCTTGGGGAAAGGTGAAGTTTTCTTCAGGAGGTCTAACTCCATCCCAAAAGCGACCTGAGGTTTGACGGGGAAAGAAACACATTTAGCTCAGTAAGCCAGATGGTCAGGGTTTACAGCAGGAATTTAGTCGAATTTGACCTTAGCGATGACATCGAGGGTGACGCAGTTGACAAGATGAAGCATGTTGGCCTCTTTGTTGCTATCAGCTAACTCTGAGAGCTTATCCATCAGTTTCTCCGCTCTCTCGTTGAAGGTCCCCATTAGGCCTCTCAAGTACCTGGAAGAAAAGATGCCAGGAAACGTCAGGCACAGAAGAAACCTTGCAAAAGTATTCACGCTGCTTGCGTTTTTTTCCCCCCAACTTCTCACAGATACATTGTTGAATTTATTGGGGTTAAATGTGATAGACAAACACGGAGCTGCGGATAACGGCAAGAGTTAAAAAGAATAAACAAACTTTCAGGCAGTTTAATCAGAGACGCAGCCAAGAGGCCAATGATGAATCTGGATAAGCTAAAGAGATCCGACAGTCAGGTGGGAGAATTTGCTGACAAGACACATTATACTGCTGCCCTTTACAAATCTGTCCTTCATGAGAGAGTAGTTTAAAGAGTCAGAATAATATATTTTCTAGGTACACAGTGCTGTTTTATAGCTGTAAAATTTGACTACGTGACTTAAAATTGACCTTTGTCTCTTTAAGAAACTGCTGTTCTTTCCGACATGCCGCCTTCAGCACAACAATGCTTCTCATTAGGCCGTTTACAACCATTCTGGACTGAGAAGTAGTTTGCATGATGAGCTCAGCAGACTCACAGTTCCAACAGGTGTTTGCTAATTGCTTCTGGCTAGTCTGGAGGAGAAGCTCTGTAGGGTGGAAGTTCAGCTTCAAGGAGGAGCTTTGTGAAAATAGGCGGAGCTTTGTGGGAGCAAGCGTTTAGTCACTGCCGAATGGTTGCCACGGGAGACTCAAGAATTCCTTAGGCATGCATGAAAGAATCAGACCAACACTAAAAATATGTTTTTGATGATAAGATAACATTATAAAGTAAATAATATATATTAAATTTACATAGTACCCCCCTTTAAAAGAAAGCCACTGTTGAAAAAGAGCCATGAGAAGTCGGACAGGGCAAACATCTGGAGAAATGTGAAACATGGTGGTGGCAAGGGGGCACAAGAGGGAGACTGATTTAGGTTTATCAAAACAAAACAAATGTTTTGTTTTTTTATGCCCGACAACAATAATTTAAAGATCAAATAATAAACAGAGACTGAATGACTCACAAGCTGCTGAAGGCAGGGTCCATGATCCGGCGCTGTTTGTACCACATGTCATGATCCCGAGCTGTTATCAGGCCATTGCCAAAAAGCCTGTAAAAACCAAAGGATTAGCTTCAATGTAATGCTTTCAACTTCTGGTCCACAAACAAAACGGATAACAGCACCAAAATTTATTTTTTAATTAATTTATTTTTTATGTTCAATGAATGTAAGAACAACCTTTGACCAAACAGATAAAAGAGCCTATTGTAGACAAATTTGTCCTTGGGGTACTTTGGGGACATCAGGATTTCCTGAAACAAGAACCAATGAAATACAGGGTAAGTACAGATTTACCTGCTTCTGGTTTCACACTAGCAAAGACACCCCTTCACTGTTCCTGAACTCTCACACCGTTTCTCTTTCAACACACACACACACATATTCACCTTTGTTGCTTCTGGACAGGTGACGCACACAGTAACGTAATGGAGAAAATTTAACCTGTAAACATGTCCGTAAGCCTCAGACCTGAAAATGACATGTTAATAATTTTTATTTTTTTTTTTGAAGAAAGCACACATGCAACTAGAATCCTTCAAACTGTAAACTGTTTAGAGGTTTTCTTTTAGTGAAGCAGAAATTTCCTGGAAAGCTGAGTGGACTAGAGTTCTGTGTGAACTTCCTGTGTTTACCATTCCAGGAACTTGTCATGAACTAGTCCATCTTTTTTCATAATCCTCAAAAGGGTTGGCGAGTGGCCAAGGAAAAAGCTGTGCGGAAAAAGGAAAAAGTCAGAAGAAATGTTTTGCGGAGACCGATAGCAAACACAACCCCGCTTGGCTTTACCTGTTCCTTGGCGGCCCTGGTATGTGGTCATATTTCATGTGAATGTGCCTGAGGTACAGGCAGTAACCCAGAAAGGCGACGAAGAGCAGGCAGCACAGCAGGATGAGGGCTTTGCCAAGCAAACCCACAAGTAGGTGGAAAACCGCCATTTTCCCAAACTGAGCAGAGAGCTTGTTTACGGACAGCAAAAAATGATCCAATCCAGGTCCCTCCCCTTGAACTCTGAAACAAGAGTCTAATCAAAGTTTATGTTGCATTTCCGGTCAGGTGGGTGACGCTGTAGAGAGCAAATAACTTCAGTAATCAGATATGAAGTGGAATTTCCTTTCTTTGTTCAGTTTACTAGATGAAGATGTATTGGGAGAGGCAGTATTTGGGAATTTTCCATAGCCTTGTTCTAAAAGTACACTTGCCTCCTAAATGTCCCACTCATATTAAATTTGAACTTGATCCTTCTTTTGAAAAAATGCATCATAAGTGACATTTAATCAATAGATACAATGCCATGATGTTCCAATGTTCAGTTCATAATCATCAAGTACAATCGTAGCAAATTTTAAGTTGCCCAAGTGCAATCCTTCTGGTGGACGTTACTTTTATTCAGTTCAGTTAAAAAATGTCTTATTGGTCACAAAAGACGTTGAGTTGTTGTAGAGGCTGACAGGACCTCCTGTTGCAGTCTGGATTATGAAGAAGCCTCTGACTGAAGACGTTATGTTTTAAAGTCTCATCTGGAGGATGCTCAGGGATGTTCGGGAATTTTCTTGATTTATGAAGAATCCACATTTTCACCATCATTTATGAAGAGGTTCTGCAGGAGTTCTCAGAATAAAGAGAAACTAAGAATTTCTAGATAATTTAGAAACTGTGGACTGCTCTTTTTCAGACAAACCCTTCTGTTTCCATATTGACAAACTTTAGATTTAGGAGCTTTTTTCAAATTTTTTTTTTTTTGTCAAAAAATAATAATTTAATCGCGAGTCTGAAATCACAATTTTTGTTCCTTTCAGCCTTCTTACTCAAAATTTGCTAAAAAAAAGAAATAAAGAAATAAAAAATAGAGCCTACAGTTAATCCTTTTATTTGCATTCCCAAAAACGTTTTGATTTTTTCTTTTTAATTAAACTTACCTTTTGCTAGAAAGTTATTCGCTGTGCGCTTTCTTGTGTTTCAGTATCTTTATGACCGAAATTTGCTCATGTATACTTTGGACTTGGCTCTAAAAACAGTATGGTTTCCCATTATAAAGTCAAATAAATGCTTACTTCGTTCTGCTAACACGATGACAGCGCCCCCGTGTGTACACTTTCAGGAAAATCAAAACACAGCAGACAACATGGAAATAAAAAATGTAACCACATGGAAAGAATACAAAGAGCACCTTTCATCAGTTACCACAACAGCTAGTTTTATTGATGTGCGCTGATAGCATTTGATATACGTTACTTTTACAGGCACAAAAGGTGTAGCATTGTTGAAAATATGAATTAAATAAAGACAAATTATTTTCAACTTTACATAAAAACACTTAATCACAATAGTAAAAGTCCAAGATAAAAAAAAATCATTTTCTGTTCTGTCTGAGGCAGGAGAAGAAACCTAACAGTTAGGATTATTTTTCATTTAATTTTAGCGGCAGAAACCTTTAGCATCACTCAGTTTTTATATTTCCTGTGTTTGACGGTGCAGATCACTCCACTCTTTGGCCTCAGGGTGCCAGTGTCCTGGAGGTCAAAGGTCTGTCCTGGGATGAGGGTGAAATCGAACCTCTGGAGCAGCTTTGCCATCACCACCTTAGCCTCCATCTGAAAACAAACCAAGTGTGTTTGAGCTGGGACGACACATTTCACCGAGTTACAATCTGTCATCCGACTCTAAATTAAAACATGGAAGTGCGTGGATGTGGCATGACGAAAGAGAAAAGGTTCAAGGAGTGTAAATTAGCAAGGTATAGTTATTTTTGTTGTTGTTGTTCTGTCAGTCCTCACCTGAGCAAAGTTCTTTCCCAGGCATGACCGTGGGCCGAGGGCAAAGGGAAAGTAGCAGTAGTAGGGTCTTGTAAAAACAGAAAAGAGAAAACATGTCCTCCTTTCTCTAAAAGAAATATACGTCATGTTACGTCTGATTTTTGTTTTTTTTAACTTACTTGGGAGCATCTGGATGAAATCTGTCTGGATCAAATTTAAGAGGCTCTTTAAAGAACTTTTCCATCCTCCCCATTGCATAGGAGCTCAGCTGAAATGTCACATGAGAGTCAATCGTTTATCATAAGTGGTGGCGAAACAGAAACACCGTAAAAACACAAAATCTTACCAAGTCATTTTGGTCTACTTTCTAGTGCAAATATCTGAGTACACTGGAAATAAGACAAAACTAGTTTACAAGTAGCTTTTTAGCAGTTCCTTAGAATTGAAGCGAAAGTACCAGTTGTAAGTTTGTTTTCTCTTATGGTAAATGTACTAAGATATTTGCACAAGAAACTAGACCAAAAATACTTGGTAAGATTTTGTGTAATATACTATATCAGATATATATGATATATCATGTATATGACATATCAGAGACTCACCATACAGGTAAAACCTCCAGGCAGATGGACACAGTCGATGATCATGTCTCCATGAATTTCCCGAGACGTGCCTGGAGCCGTCGGGTAGATTCTTAGTGTCTCTTTCAGCACCTTTAGTATGAGATGTAAACTCTTCATATTGAATAAACTGCTTAATTGAGAGTGCAAGTTATTTAATTAAACACAATGAGCCAATGTTTAGTGGTAGACGAGCATCCAGACTCTCTCAAATACCTGTGAGAGGTAAACTAGCTTCCCCAGGTCATCGTAGCTTATTTCCTGTTTCATCCCGATGACATCATCCACTTCTTTGGTCACTCTGAAAATTATGAACATTGTTTAAAAAACTTGCTTCACCCAACATTGCAAACTGTTGGGGGGTTTTTTGTCCTTACTTATCCAGTATTTCAGGATGTCTTGCTAGTTCCATGATGCAAAATGCTAGCTGATTGGCTGTCGTTTCTTGACCTAAACACCAAGTTTCAAAGTAAACACTCTACGTTGTAAGCTGTGTGTTCGTATAAAGTCAAAAGTTGATCTGTGGCATACATGGAAGAGAGAAAAAAATTAATATCAAAGAGGCAAAAGGTTATGGGACGGACGTGTGCAGATGATGCTACAGCACCCCCTAGTGGATAGGAATGAATAAAATACATTTCTTGTACCAGGAAAAATAAATTAAAAACTTACCTGCAATAAAAAATGTCACAAAATTGTCCAACATAAACTCTTCATCCTCTTCAGACATATTTTCCTCTGCAGTAACAAAAGCAACAGACATGTCAGCCATAAATCTACTCTGGCACTTGTTGTTTAGGAAAAAGACGTTTTCATCCGCTCCATCTAGAAGCGGCGAGAAACAAAACTCTTTATGAAATAGATGCTTAATGCAGAAACAAAAATACTGTAAGAGGTGGAGGAGTTACTGAAGGAGGATGAGTTTAAGTACCTGAGGTCAACGCAATGTCAAAGGAGAGCTGTAACAGAAGGATAGTTGCAAGAGAGACAAGCGAATATAATCCTGAGGACAGGGTGAGATAGAGGAAGACAGTGATCAAAAGAAGGGAGCAGTCTAAAGTCTAATAGTAAGAAAAAGGATTAAAAGGAAAGCAGTGTGAATTCTTTTTTATTCACACAATTTGTAAAATCAAATAACTCTAAATTTCATCCTTTATTGAGACTGGATCACCACCTGTGGCAGCAGTTTTAATGATCTGAGTGAGGATGTCCTTCGGGACATCGTCTCCATTTTTCATGGCCGTCCTTCTGTCACGGATCCACTGAGCTCCGGTTGTACGCAGCAGGCGACAGGCTTTCCTCACCTCGTTGATGAACGGCCAGTTCTTTGGCTTGAACTGGAACGGCAGGGTTAGTTTCACTTTGATGTAAGGCGGGGAGGGGAGGTTTGTTCGCATAAACTTAATTTAAAACAAATCTAAAGCGTTACCTGGAATAAAGAGTCTCTGATTTGATATATTATCCCTTTCAGACAAATCTCGATTGCTTTGGGGAAAGGCGAGTTGTTGGACAGGAGATCTAAATCAACTCCAAATGCAACCTGGAATATATTCAAGCAACACATGTTTACAACGACAACAGTAGAGTTATAATCAGAACGTCTGACGTCGAAGGAGGGGATTTAATACAGACGGTACCTTAGCGATGACGTCGAGCGTGACACAGTTGACAAGTTGAAGCATGTTGGCCTTTGTGTCACTGTCAGCTAAATCAGAGAGTTTATCCATGAGTTTCTCTGCTCTTTCATTGAAGGTCCCCATTAGGCCTCTCAAGTACCTGAAAGAAAAGCTTCAGACTGAGAAACGTCCCATATAGAAGACAACAGCAAAGCCTCTCAGACTTCATGTCACCAGACAGTGGAACAAATCGAAACCGGAGAGATGTGTTGCACAAAATGAACTGGACAAGTGACTTCTGAGTACCAGTTCAGAGACTAACTTACAAGGTGCTAAAAGCAGGGTCCATGATACGCCGCTGTTTGTACCACGTCTCATGATCGATTGCCGTGACCAGACCGGTGCCTATAAACCTGGGAAGGCGACCGTTGAAAGAAAACGACAAGGATATGATTTGAAATGTAAATAACCACAAACTTCAACATATTGTAAAAGATTTTAAATGATGTGGAAGAACAAAGACAGATCAGATGAGACCGAAATTGTTCTTTTTTCCAAGAAGTATGATTAACAATTAACAATTTCAGCGTCTGACGTGCAAAGCTGGTAGAGACGTAGGACTTACAGCTGTAATTGCAGCAACAGGTAGTTTGTCATAACCTCGGACCTCATGTTTGCGCCTTAGGATTTTGTATGTTCACTAGCGCTCTCTAAAACAACCCTCTGAGATGTTAAAGTAACAGTTTGTAAATTTACTATCCAAGTATTTTACCAATTGCACGACTTCTGAGGTGAATTGGTTGTACTGGATTTCATTTTGCGGTCTCCAAGTAAAGTGAACTAGTTACACAAGCACTTCTAAGATTATTTGTGAGACGTTTCGAAAGCTGTGCTGTTCACGTCAAAGTCAGGAACTACTTTGTGCCGATTCGTCAGAGAAACACATGCTGAAGTTTGTGGTTGGAACCTGTTAAAATGTAGACAAGGTCAAAGGGGGTATTTTTATTTTTTTAACAGTTTTTGTAAAACCAGTTTCATAACTTGATTGGTTCTTTGGTGTACATGTAAAAAGATTCAAGAGACAATAATAATGACATTGAACTACCTTTGGCCAAAGAGATTGAACATTCGCTTGTAGAGGAATCGATCCTTGGGATACTTAGGGGACATCAAGATTTCCTGAAAACGGAAAAATGTATGCGTTGATTTTGTGCCATTTAATCTATACAAAGTATTAAAATGTAGAATAATGATGTTTTGACCTTGGTTGCCTCTGGACAGGTCACAACAAGGATAACGTAATGCAGGATGTTCATTCTGTAAACAGGCCCATAGGTCTCGGCCCTGTGAACGACAAGAATGATGCAAGTTGGAAAAAGAAAAAGAAATAAATTTAGACATTGTTGTGAAATATAACCATATTTCATAAACCGATTAATCAAAAACTTGCCAGCACACGAAGCAGAAAAATCAGACATAAAACTATGACGACAAAGCCAGCGAGCCATTTAACGAAGATACACTTTAGCTTACCACTCCAAAAATTTGTTGTGTACAATTCCGTCATTTTTCATAATCGTCACAAACGTGGGCGAATGTCCGAAGAAGAAACTTCAAGGGACAAAAACAAGGAGTTGGTGTACGATGTTAATGCTGGTAATCTGTGCTAATGCTCCAACGAACTTGGCTTACCTGCTCCTCGGCGGTCCTGGTATGTGGTCGTATTTCATATGAATGTATTTGATGTAAAAACAGTAGGCGAGAAATGCAATGACAAGAAAAAAGAACAGCCATGTAAAAACCGCTGCGCCGACACTCAAAAGTACAGCAAACACCGCCATAAATGCCACTTTCAGCGACGAGCACTTTTAATCTCAAATAAAGGACTGCTAACCCGTTCGCAGTGGGGCGATAAATGGTTAGTTCCTGGGTAGTTCTCAGACGACAATTATGTAAGACCAGTTTACAACCTCTGTTTTTGGCGTTCATTACTGTACGTGACGCATTACGGCTGTGTGGTAGGCTCCATAGCTCAGTGGTTAGAGCACTGGTCTTGTAAACCAGGGGTCGCGAGTTCGATCCTCGCTGGGGCCTGCATGGTTACTTCTTTTCTTTAGATGGATGTGGAAAGTTATTTCGAGTTTTCCATTTTGTGAAAGCACTTATGAGTCCTGCATTACTGTCATGTTGGGACAAATAAACTCCCCTTCCCTTAGGGAATCAATAAAATATTATCTTACTTTACGAGGAGATTAGCTGGGACTACGACGCAAAAGTCTCAGATTTGTAAAGACATTTACGTTACGTAGATGACTCTATTAAAGTTTGTTCATCTTAACGTAAAAATTAAATACTGTATATGTTATTTTCGGAAACGAAGTATACAATACTTCGTTTGCGGAAAAGAAAAACATTCCGAATGACTACAGGCACCGTCTATGAAATACGTGTGTACAAGCAATGGGGCATGTTGTCAGGATGGCCGAGCGGTCTAAGGCGCTGCGTTCAGGTCGCAGTCTCCCCTGGAGGCGTGGGTTCGAATCCCACTTCTGACAAATTCGTTTTGCTGCTATATCCTACAAATAGTAATAAGTCAACATAGTAACTGGGGAAAAAACAATGTAGCTTTCACATAAAATTTACACTTCCGCTCATTCTGCACATGACGCAGGGGATAATTTCAGCTTTTAGGAGGTTTGATATTGCCAACTACAGCATGCAACTACGTAGAGAGACGTGCTTTATGCATAATTTCCCTCCTACTTATCACTCGGCTGATGAAGCTGACAAACCCAGTTATAGCTCATGCAATTGCACACATCTCCAAAAATGCTGTAGAAAACACAATAATTGTCTGAGTCAGCCCAGAATATTGCACGTACTTGCAAAAGAAGAGTAGAAAAGAAAATGGACCAGGTGATGCAAATAAACATTGTAATTCCAATTTGCTATTTATTTTGCTCGTGTGAATGCATTGGTTGAACACTAGGTGGATTTTAAAATGGTAAAAACTGACTAAGGAGCCATGACAGAGTAAGCAGGGAAGTCGTTGTTTGACCCATTAACTGATTTCTCGCTTCCATGTATTAATATATGGAACAACTTTCTCTCAGTTCAACATGCCTTCTGATCGAACATGCAGCCACTCAAGTGCTAAACAGTATGACACACAGTGTTTGCTGATCCATGTGTTCCAGCTCTATGCATCATCTTTAACACACAATCACAGTCTTTAGTTTCTGATGTCATACATACAGAATTATAGTGATTATAAATAACTCACTAATTATAAGTGAAGTACTTTAAGGACACATTAACTGCACTTACACATGGAGACCAGAAGGTGGTGGTGTTCCATTCTCCCTTCACTGTCCTCCTCTTGAACTGTCTGGAAGAAAGGTAGACACCCAGCAGCAGACCAGATCACAACGTTGTTCTCTGTCAAAGCGCACCTGTGCGTTGCGATGAGGCATTCGTTCCCTCCATTTCCTCTCAAAACAAGAGGATTATTCATATTGATCTAAGACAAGATATTAAGATTCCTGCCTTGATCTGAACCAGCGCTTTATTCCAATTTTGCTCAGCCCGACACAGCCTCTCCAACTTTTATGGCCGTCTCATACCTGGACATATTGTCCGCAATAACTTTTAAGCTTGTCTGCATTCTTATCTTAAAAAGATGGAGCAATCATATTTCTGGTCCAGGGTCTTGGCTCCGTGTGAGCACTGCAGGCTACGGGGTCTGTTTGATGTTGTTATGACTGGCTGGCTGCCGCCGCAGAACTGAATGCAGGCAACCACCCCCCTCAAGTCCAAATGTATTGTGTTGGCCTTTCTTTTGATTATATTATCAACAGAGAGTGCTAGTTGGAGAAAATTAAGACTCCCTCTGGACATGAGTAAACAAACAAAAGTTTGTAGAGTCTGGTTCATCCAAAGAATGCAAGTTATTCAGACTTCTCTGAGGATATTGATGTTCAGCGTCGAGTGTTAGGGTTATCATGCTCAGTGTTGGTCTTCTTCTTCAAAAAAGAAAACAAAAACTGCCAGAGGTGGGGAGTTTGGACAATAATAAGCAAAAAAAAAATATCTAAATGTCCTAAAAGTACAAGAAAGTCATCAGTTGTCGCTTCAGTTAAAACGAATCGACGGAGGATGAGGCACATAAAAACCACTCTGACAAGTTTAGACACAACCTTTCACTGGTAAGGCTGGGGGACCAATTGGTTTGGTTGAGAGTCCACTGGTAAAGATTTCTGAACAAATCAAAATAAAAATCAAAAATATTCCCCAAATGTACATATGTGTGCCAATGCCTCAATGCATTGGTGCACATGCCTTTCATTGCCTTTCATTGACATTTCAGGTGATATGGTATTATAGAATCAGGAAATACTGGGAAGAGTGATATACAATTTACAAGTTTTTGCAAATAAAAATGCCTTCAGTGCTTCGTAGAACCACCTTTCACTGCCGTTACAGCTGCAAGTCGTTTGTTGTAAGTCTCTACCAGCTTTTGCACATTTAGACACTAAACTTGCTGCCCATTCTTCAATAGAAAACAGCTGAATGGTGCTCCAGTCAGACTGGAAGTAGCGTGTCTATGAACAGCATTCTTTCCGAGACTTTCCACGCGTTCTTGATTAAATTTAGCTCTGGACTTTGACTTGACCATTCTAACACAAACATTTTCAAAGCAGAGGGTATTATTTCATAACCTAGCGCGGTTTCAAACTTTCTCCCTGGCCTGTCTGCCATGTTTCTTGGTCTTCTTGATTCTGTTTGTTCACTTATTCTGTCTCTGTGGCCCTCAATGAAACAGCCGGATTTAAACCAAGAGGAAATTGAATGATGTGGCTAACTAAACAATATCTCTACTGGTTTAACTGGATTTAGTGGTAGAGTGCAGGAGGCTCAGTTCATTTGGCTTCTATTCTTTTGGTCTGTTACATAAAATCCCAATGTAATATATTTACATTTGTGGTTATTATGATGTGACAAAAGGTAAAACAGCTCGAAGAGGATAGGTCAGTTCGTAGGATGCTGGATCCACCGTATGCTAGGAACCGTCTTAGCGCTATCGCTAAAGTTAGCATCCACTTGGTCTTTCTTATCTCCTATTTGGGGATACAGCCAATCAGTGTAAAGGAAAATGAATGGTGCTCCTCGATTGGCTGCTTTGCAAATGCCAGTGAGCCAAGTAGCATTGTATTTCAGTGGCTAAGCATATCAGCGTTTTCTTTCCAATATTTTCGATATTCTCTAAGAAAAAAAAATCTTCAAATACTGAACCGACACTAGACCAGGGTCCACAGTACATTGGTTTTCAAAATTTCTAACCTTCGTAAAGTGTAAAATAATCACATTGACAGAGCATCCAATCTGCTTACCTCCTATATATGATCCAAAATTAATAAGCCTACCACAAAAAGTCAGGAGATGTGTGCTTTATTGATCATTTATATTTTGCTGTATTAGTGCTGTTTTTTTGCCATGAATTATTCTTTACTGTTGGAAATCCTGCTTATTTACCCCCGTTGGTGACACACCCGTGTAAGGAAAAGGCCTTTGAGGAGCCGACTGGAGTATGTGGATGGAGTTCGTGAGAAGTTTTCCAGATTTGCCTCCAGGACAGCTTTGGTGGAGGCAGTGTTATGGTATGGGGTGGCATCATCTTCATCGGAAGAACAAGGCTTGAAATGATTTTAGGCAAGAGTTCAACAGAGTTGAGTTAGCAATTCCAGCACCTCCAAACCCAGATTCTGGAGGAAGTCTCCATCACACCCTCCTCTGTGTCGTCATTTTGGACCACATTTCTTTGCTCAACCTATAAATGCAGTTTACATACAACTGGAGATACTCAAGAAGAAATAAACGAATCTCCTTACTTGACTATTTCTGAATGTAAGATGCACTTTTAAGTCCTCCTACAAAGATTTTACTGTCATTGGACATTTGTCAAGTATGTCAAAAAAGAAAAAAAAGAATCTCCTTAAAAGCTTTAGCTGTTGCGAAGCTTCTTTCTTTCTGACGATCTCCTGAACAGAAGCTGCATTTTTAAGATTAGCGCTGCTGATCATTCCAGAACAAGGAGTTCCTCTGTGTCAAGTGGGTTAAGGAATGGGATAATTCAAGCTGGAGATAATCCATTAAAATCCTAAAGCCCTTTGACATTCCCATGTAGATGGAGCTGCTAAAACGCACATATGAATTTGTAGACATTCATATGGTGTGTGCGTTCCATGATTTCAAACAAACCTCTGCAGGTCAAATGTTTGTGCGGCGTCATGCGAAGCGCTCGCTGTTGGGGGTTGGGGGTCGCTGCAGTTTGCAGCAGGAGCAGGGGCCACGCCGTGTGCAGGGTCAGGCAGCCGTAGTGCACCCAGAGGAAATATCGTGTTCCTGCCAGCCTACAAAAGTAAACGTATCTGTGACCACCGTTGGCTGGCACCAGGCCGTAGACACCAGCGCTCGACTAAAGAGGTGAATCATTTAACTCTCCGAAATGAGCAGCAGAGCCCCACGTTAGAAATTTTGACTCATCGCTCAGCCTTTTTTTTTTTTTTATTGTTGTTGTTTTTTCTATGTCATTTAGCCAAACTCATTCCAGCCGAACAGTTTGAAACTTCTGTGCAATCACAGAGTTCTCCGCAAGTGAAGCGCGTGCCCCCTTCACGAGCTGCGGGGGGGAGAGAACTCGCCTACCTTTTCTTAAAAAAAAAAAAAAAAACGCATCTCACCGTAAAACCAAAAAACAAAACTCCCGCTTCATTCAATGTGTCAGATAACATCTTTTAGCCACGGTGTTTCCAAACCACCCCCCTTCTTCTTTCATGTCCCTCGTTCGCCTCCCTATTTTCTCTCTCTCTCCCGCCTCGCTTTTTCCCTGCTCTGACTTTCTCCTCCGTCTACACATCTGTGGTTGTTTATCTGTTATTCTGTGGCAGCAATGTGGTCAGCATCTGTCTGGCTCTCCTTCACCCGCTACCCATTTGTAGTCAACGTCAGAACCACATGGGGGACGGAGTTATGCTTGTTGTTGTTCATTTGAAAGCAAAAACTGCAGCGGGACGGGTACTCCTCATAGTCTTTGTCGGTTGTGGTTTGTTTTTATAGTTAGTGTATGTACCTCTAATCAGGGGTCAAAGGGAACAATAAGAGTATGGATGTCATGACCAACTGAAAGTAGAGCATGTGAGAGTACTGTCTGCATTGCCTGAGCCTATGATTAGGCATTACTCTGACCTTTCATCTTATAATCTCAAGGTTATTTAATCCTCTCGAAAGACTATAGCCTCAGACAACGTTGTGGCCGACACAGATCAGCCTAGAAACCACATGGATGCTGGCTGTAAGTTAAGGCATAAAGGGGCTTAAGAGCTTTTGCAAAGAACAGCTGAATTTTGCCCGACGTGTTCAATTGAGCGTCCTAGCATCGGCCATGATTCCTCTCATCACTTTTGAAAATTTGTCGCTTTCACAAACCACCAGGAGAAGCCCCGGATGAGCGAATGCAAGGCTGTGGGTGGTTGTTTTGAGTGGAGAATGAGTGTGACCGATGACTTGAACACATCAAATAAACCTGCAGGGGGAAAAACCCGTAGCTCGGATGAAATTAACGATTGCATTCTACGTCTGCGAGTTTGCAAAGGGATGCAGCATGTATCCGGCTCCTGTTGTTTTCGGGATCTGTTGCATGTGGAAAACGTAGCTTTGACGGGAAAAGATTACAGGCTCATTCTGATTACTCCTCATCAGAGTGGGCATTAACTCACAAAACCACTAACTGTTTTTTTGTTTTTTTTCTTATAGATTGCAGAGCTTTCCAGTTTCCATCAGTTCTGTGGATAGACCGAGCAACATGAAACATGGACCTTTCTTTGGCTTCCTACATTGTGGTTTCTCATTAAATCACATTCAATGGAACAAACAATGTTAAATGGAGCACACACTTATTTTCTTATCAGAATTTAACTGGTTACTGTACAACACCGACTAATTTGTCGGTGTTGTTTTTTTAGACAAGTAAATTGTTGGTCTGACAATTGTTAGGACTGTGATGATGTTCAGGAACTCATAAAAATCCAGTGTTTTACTGATCAGTGAATGCATTACATGTACCAGATCACTCAGAATGCAACACTCTTCAATGACGAAGTTGCTACTGTGGGAAGGTATTTGGCATTACCGACCATGGCTGGTGGCCAACAGGTTGAAAACTTAAAAGTCAAATCTTTTTTGTAATCACCAAATGCACCGTGCTTATTAAGTCACATCACAACACTCTTCAGTGTTGAAGCTGTTAAATTCAAAGTTTACAATTTTCAGTATTACTGAGGTGACTAAATCGGAATCAATAGATTTTCAGCTTGATAAGGTCTGACTGCCAACTGCTGAGAAAATACAATTATTTTCTGATCAGTGAATGAACCATGTATGCGCCAGGTTGTGCTAACCACAACACTCTGTTGCAATGGGAAGAAGATGCAAAGCAGGTGATTTTCAGTGTCACTCAGGTGCTTAAGTCAGAAGCACAACAAAAGTTGTAAGAAGCTACTGAAAATATTATTTTCTGTTCGGCCCGTTGGCTTTTCTGTCAGGCTATTACAATGGAAAATAGTCTTTGGCAGGTGCTGGTCATTTTGCTTTTGTGGTTTTGGCCGTTTCACACACAACTTTTTCGACTTACAAAAGTTCATGTCTGCCGCGGGACATCAATTCTGACTTGAGGACGTTTTGTTGAACTAGCAAAGGAGGAGAGTTCATCTGGAGCAGGATTCAGGAGGAGCTGACTGTTTTATTCTTGTGAGCTTTAAATGTCTGGGGTTTTTTTAATTTATTAAACTTTCAAAAGCTGATCTCAAGTCTAGCTCTGCGTTATCCAGGCAAAACATTCCAAGACTACTGTTCACCCTTAGCTAACCAAGCTAATTGCTAACATAAAATGCTTAAACAGTTTTAAACAGAAGTCTCTGTCTGTGTTTTAAAATAGCAACACTCTGTTTTATGGTGACCTCTGTCTCACGTGTTCGGAAATTGTCTTGGAAAATTCGACTCAGCAAACTAAAGGTGATTTGAAATCACCTTTGTCTAAGGTGTGATAAAAGAAAACACATTAAGATGTCAGATGATGAATGCAAACTCTTTATATATATATATTTATATATATATATATATTGATATATATATATATATATTTATATATTTCTTCAGTATAATTGCAACGACATATTCATAGAGCAGTCCAACAAAAAAAAAAACTGAAACACAGACACACTGTTTGCTGTTTAGAGTGATATGAGGCAAAAATGCTTCCCTTGTAACCGGGTGCCTTCATTTGTTCAATTCAATTAGTGCACCATGCTGAGTGTAAGGACAGTTCAAAGCTTCAGCACACTTAAAAACAAAACAGAACAGACAAATAAATACTGTACAACACCATAATACGTAATACTAGACCCAGAAATCACAAAAAGATCATGCTTTTTTTATATATATATATATATATATATCAACACTTCTTACATGTTATGAAACTTCATGAAATAACGCAGCATTTCTGTTGAGCTTACCTTCACGATAACAAAACTGTTAATAAATGGCAAAACAATACAAACAACAAAGCAAAAATAAAATAAAGTGCCTTACTTTAAAATTGGCTATTTCAAAGTACAAATGCCTGTATGCATGTGGAGGCAGAATTCCTGAAAAGAGGTTTTGTTGCGAAAATCTGTGGAATAAGATTGGATAGAAAGGACAAGTCCAGCGGTCACGTTTTATGCATGTCCATCACAAAACTGAAACATGTTTGGCCACAGGTAAAAACAATTATTATTATTATTTTATATCATGCACCATACATAATGGCTAAAGCCTGAAATATTTGGTCGTACCAACTTATTCCTGTTGCCAGTACCAATATCCTGTGTCAGCAGACTTCATGACTTTATTTAGGAAGGAATGTCTTTTCTATCCAATCCGGTTCAATCGAGCAGCTTGAAAGAATTAACCAAACGTAAAAGATCCAAATGCCTTCTGAAAAAGCATCATCAGTTCATTGCTTTCTATTTGGATTACACATCGACTAATTCTTGCCCCAACATGCTTCTGTACAAGATCCACAAAGTGTCCTGTTGATGAGGTAAATGAACCGATTTCATTTAGCATGATCTGTTAGTTCCCCCCCTGAGAACATTGTAGAGACACACCTACATGCACAATCTAACCATTGCCCAACTTGCTTCTCGTCTACATCTGCACGGTAGAGATGTGGAGACTGGATTTACACTGGCACCAACAGTCTGATTTGTATCTCTTTGGCACCCGGATGATGTATTTTTCCTGGTCGTGAAAGGAAACGGCTGAAATCGAGTCAGCGCCACAAAGTGTTTAACATGGAATGGGATTTTTCTGGATCATTTCCGCCTAAAGGCTACTCTCGTAATGCTCTCTAACAAGTCTTACAAGGACAATTGACTGTGAAAAGTCGCTTTGCCTTTCGAATAGCTCATATTCAGATCAATATTCCATTATAGTTTGCAGTTGTGATGGAGGAAAAAAAAACAAAAAAAGCACCGAATGCATGTGCTGTCTTTTGGATCTGAGTGTCCGTTTGTTAAAATCCTCGTAAAGTCTGAGGGTTTTTACGTTGTAGCAGCGTTAAGATGATTGATTAGCTAACCATACCTTTGTTTGTATCTTGAAAAGGACCACTTTATTAACATAACATTTAAACTTTTACGAAGCAATATAGGATTTCTTCCATATGTTATCATCCAATATTAGACAATAACTACAGGACACAAGAAAACAAGCCTCAGAGGGAATGAACTTTAAAAAGAAATAAATTGATACAACACCAAATGTGTGGGAAGATGAAAACCAATCATTTCTTCCCCTCATCCTTTCATGTAAATCAGCTGGCCGAGCCTGGATATAGGACAATAATGCTGTGGGCACAAACCTCATCAAAGCTCACAATCACAAATGAAAATGTTCTTTGAGGGTTTTGCATGATTAATAGCTCATGTGTGGCTTTAAGGTAATACTTATTTAGCAGAGGCTGGTTCATCATAAATTAGGACTGTAGTTGTTTTGGCTGTAGTAACTCAGTACTCTCTGGCCTCTTCAAGTTCATTCATAAACACGTCTTCATGGGGGTTTTCTGGGCAACTCAGTCCGTTATTCGGCGGCCGCACCACGTGGAAGCGACTCCAGTCCCCTTTGCACAGGATCCAAGGCAGGACGTCCACCTTGAAGTGCAGCTCCTGCGAGAACTCGGTGCTGATGAGGTTCGGTGTGCCCGCGCCCTTCCCCCGCGTGATCAGGCGCCCGCGGTCGCTGTAGCAACAATGCTGCGCCGCCAGAGTGGACGAGTCGCTGGAAAGCGCCGAGCGAATGCAGCTGCGCGCCGAGGGCTTGTAGATGTCCAGCCGCTCCTTCGGGCCGCTGGCGTCGCGCCAGCGGAAAGGCCGCCCTTGGATCTCGTCGTAGAGGCTCACCACGGTGTACGCCGCTTCGGACGGGTACGAGCAGGGGCAGCTGGGCAGCTCGGACAAGACCTGCTGCAGATACCTCTGGAGAAAGTCGCTCTTGCAGTTCAGCCACTTCTCACAGCTGTCCACATCTGTTGGGAAAGAGGACAGAGGAAGCAAAGCTGTGTCTTTAGTGGTTTACAGGAGCTCTGCTGATAGCATGAACAGGTGCCAGAATGAAGCCACGCTGAAATCTTATGGGTGCCTTTTCATAACCCTTTATATTATAGTTCAGAACAAGAACAATCTGCTTTCTCAAGGGAAAATATATCAGCTATGTAGCATTGTGACTCACTACCCAACAATCCCAATGCTGTTTCACAAACCTCTGAGTAATGTTATTGGGATTTTTGGTAGTAGACCAACACAAAGTACTGGATAATTGTGAAGCTGAAGTTAAGTGCTAACTGACCTTCTAACAACTGCAGCTTCAAGTCTTTTAGGGTAAGTCTCTGCCAGTTTTTCTTGCCTGTCTCTCTTTGCAAAATAACCTAAAGTCAGTCAGATTATATGGACAGAATCTAAGATAGGATTTCTAGAATTTAAGACTTTTTAAAACCTTTTAAAGACCATTATGAATAAAATTCAAGAACCGTAACACAACAGAAATGTAAAGAAAGTTGCCTATGGTCTTAACCCCACCCCCATGCTTTTTTGCACATGAAGCACCTAGCTTGGTATGGAGTTGGCAACAGAAGTGAGTCAATGGCAAAGACGAATCTCATTTGTCTTACCAGTGACAGAAAAACATAGCTAGCTAGCTGTGGCATATTGCTTACATGTAGCCTTAAACGCAAACCCACAAAGTCACAAAATGCAAAGACCATGTTTGCGCGTGACTCAAATTTTTGCTTGGCAGAAAGGTTCTGTGTGAAAACATTTTTAAAACCACACAGACTACACAATGTTAAATAGTTCTGCTGTAACAAAAATTTAAGACCTTTGATTAACATATTTGAGGCCATTTGATTTTTAAAAAAAAATGTATTAAAGACATTTTAGGGCCTTAATTTTAGATACACACATTTCAGACTTTTTAAAAATGCCCGGACATGACCTTTGAGCATCCATTTTCAAGTTCTATCACAGATTCTCAAAGGGATTTCACCATTCTAACCCAACAATGTGACTTGATCTGACCCATTGTAACTTTGACTGCATGTTAGAGGGTATCGATTTTTGGGTATTGAACCCATGCCAGTACTGCTGATATCAATACATGCATATATGATCAAACTTCTGATTTTAGTCGTTTCTCCTTTGAATCAACCTGTTCAAACATAATTTCAACAAAGTCTACACTTTAATGCCAAATTAGCATGATTTGTTTGCATTTTTCCCAAATACAGTGCAACAAATTTTAATTAGAGAGCAAATCAAAATAAAATCTTGATTTGGTATCATTATGATTGATTTTTTTTGGATTGATCTGCCCAACTCTACTGTGCGCTTTGAGTTGCTGCCCTACTAGAAAGTGAACCATCACCATAGCCTTATGTATTTTACGGTCTCTAACAGATTTTCTTGCAGTTTTTCCTAGAAGAACCCACCTGTTCCAAACGGTTCAGTGCCGTTCTCCATCTCAAAGGGGAATGGTTCCACCACAGCGTTGACGTCACCTGCGAGGACAAAAGGAAACGGGTGAAATTAGATTAGAAATCAGACAAAAAGAAAAATTCTTCAAAACGAAGCTAGAAGTAGAACGCTACCCGGGCAAGGCTCCAGGTCACACTTCGAAGCTTCAGTCAGTGTGCAGGAGTAGCCACAGGATTTAGTCCTCTTTCTTTCACCGTGTCCACATGTCACCGAGCATGGAGACCAAGGAGTCCATTCATCTGTCTCCTTCTCTGTGGGAGAGAAAACAAATCCAAAATCACCACGCACTCCAAACCCAGCATAAGCACTTGTGATTTATTTCATGGAGATCAAAGCCAGCTATACACTCTGTGATTAGATCAGTGTAAAAACAGAGCAAAAAAAAAAACAAAAAAAAAACAGAAGTTTTGTTTTGACAGGAATCTGTGTACTCGAACGCTCTAATCCAGAACAAGCTTTCAAAGTTTCCTAAACGTCTTAGGCTATGCACATGACAATTTTCTCCTGGTTTAACCTTTCCCATGCAATCCGTTGCTCTTTTTAAGCAGGCTTGAGTGAAATTAGAGGGAGAGAGGTTGTGCTGTGGCTGTCCGCCTCCGCACCATATTTCCTTGTGGTGTTAATAACACTGAAAACAAGTCATTCTTGATTAAAGGCGAGGTGGGTGCAGAAATACCAGCCTGGGTGTAGCAGGCACCCAATTTGACTTTGTGGGCAACGCCAGCTCGCCATGTGGCCATAGGGGCATGAGGTCTCAGGGAGGTTGTAATTACAGAACGAGCTAAGGTTGGCACCCTTAATTTATGTTCACTAAGTTGTTGGATGTGACCATTTAAGCTGCATTGTTGCCCTTTACTGATTCTCTCCTGTATATGCAACATCCAAAGAGATTAAAATATGTAATGGCTTAATTCACAAGCGAAGAGACGGTACGTTCACTTGCGGAATCTTCCTCAACCATAAAATATTTGGATCTATTTGAGGAGAACTTTGAACAACCCTCAAAACTGCCTAAATACCAGTATGATTGGGGCTCTGCATTTGAGATTCACTTCCTTTCCCAAACTCTGACAGTGCACACCTCGCGATTCTTTGTCTCTCTTGCTCTTTTGTTTTTACTATTTTTATCCTTGAGTACGTTGTCTGTGAAAGCTGAGACACAAAACAAGTTATGTGGTGCCCTTACAGCCTCCCAAATTCTTGAACTCGCCTAAAAGGCTGCACCGCGCCGGACAGTGAGGGCGTAAAACGGGGGGGAGGTTAGGGAGAAGTGGAGGGAGGGGGCCAAAAGGGTCCCGGGGAGGGATGAAAGAGCCGGCCAAATGGTCCCTGCCATTCTCTGTTCCCAATCTGCCCTCTAATTGTCCACAAGCAGAGGGATGTTTTGTCCCAGAGAACAGTGACGGCCTCACGCTGTTATTAGCGAGCCCATCGGAAGGCATCTTCAAACGGCGGGCCTCTGAGACCGGCACGACAGTGTCGACTTCAAAGTGGCCGCGGCCTGCAAATGTCCTCATGGTCGAGTGCTCGTGCTTCCTCATATGCTGGTGGAAAGCCCTAAATAAGTGATTCTTGTCCCTTCATTCAGATCTTATCACTCCACTATGTTTGTTTTATTTTAAGCTGATTTCTTTTTTTCTGTGGCATTGCTAGTAGATGTGAAGTTTACCATAATAGCTTTCCAGGGGATCCCAACCCTCGTTCCAGCGAGTGTCCCAGTCTGCCCCCACTCCACTGGGAAGAGGTTCTTCGCTTCCATAATCTAGAGAGTAATCGTCTTCCCCCTCTTCCTCGCCGGTGTCTTCTGCGCCCGACCGACTGTTGCTTTCCTCGCTGGAATCGGTGTAACTCCAGAATAGGGGCCAGAAGAGCTTCTTGCCTCCGATCCAATCCACTGTGGACGACGGGGAGGAGGAGGAGGAAGGTAGCCAGTCTTTTTCATTGGCCAGATCCATCTCTACCTCCATCTGAGGGTCGTCAACAACTTCTATGGTTACCTGCGTGGAACAATTGGAGAAGCGTTGTTAACCACGTGCTTCCAAACATAGACAGCAAAAGCTTCGGTGAAACTGATTTTGGGCCAATTTCCAGACTTTCTTTTCAAAGATTTGACCTGTCGATGATGCCACAACTAGATACGATTTAGTTTTGGTAATTAGTACAGATGACTCAGCATGGGTCACTAGAAGTCTCCCTCTATATTCCCTAAAGGAGTTGGATCTTAGGGTCGACTCTAGAAAGCTGCCAGTCTTCCAAAACCCATTGTGTTTCATGTCACACAGGTGTTAAAAGTTCAAAATGATACAATAAAAGCATTGTTGTACTTCACTCTTTTATCTGATATGTCTCTTTCTCTCATTTTTAACAGCAAATGTATGTCAACATGTCTTGGATTTTATAGTTTCAACTGCATTTTTAACATAATGAAAATCAGTAACAACTTCAACACTGAAGAGGGGTGTTTTCAGTGTCATATGCATGTTAAGCTCACTAATATGAAAAAAGATCTGATTTTAGAGTGTCTGGCTGGATTTTCATAGGCCAATGAACATGAACATTTTCCAATTCTAGGCAACAGCTGATTTCTCTATGTATCTCTAAAAAGTTTCACTTTTCCTGCACAAAGTCTGATTTTGAATTTATACACATTTACAAACGTAAAGTTCAGCAAAGTATTTATGCACATTCAAAGCATCACATGACTGGCAAGCTGTAGTCCGAAACCCACTTTATCAAATCATTAGGTGACTAAGCTTATGACTGAATCTTTCCATAGATTTAAAGTCAATCAGTGGGCATGAGAAGTCAGTAGATCAAACAACTCTCTCAGGGAAGTAGTGAAACTTCATTCTGGATAAACACCTCTTATTACCCAAAAGATGACTCATCCTAGATGCAACTGCATTTCCCAAAGCCAAATTCAGCACATTCATCAGACCTAAAACTATGTTTGCTTGAATATAAACTGTACAACCTGCTGTTTTAAGTGTTTATATGGTAACTCACAAAAGATTTAATCATCACTGAAAAGGAGAAGCGAGTACGACTTGAACACGAGGAAAAGCTGCAGGAGGAAAAGCTACATTAGCTGTAGCTGATCAGCATATCTTACATCATAATGGCCCTTTAGCTACTCAGAGTTGGACAGAATAAGTTTATTGGGAAAATGTTGAACTTTTTGTTTATCCTAAATTGCAAGGATAAATAGATACATGATTATAGAGATATCTGCCTTCAAATTTTAACAGAAGGATGAAGCAAAAAGATGAGAATAGGAGACTTTAAAGAAAAAGTACACCAACATACTTTTCTCTGTAACACCCAGTTTTTTCTTTTAATTGAAAACGTTTTAGTAATTTATAGGGCTGTCAGCGTTAATGTGTTAACGCACGCAATTAATTTAAACTTTAGTTCAAAGATGCTACTAGTAGCAATGTCGAGGTTGGTGAGGAGTCAGGCTGTTTTGTTCAGCGGCAAATTTCGCTTTAAAAAACACAGCGGTTACAGCAGGTGCCGCGAAGCTACAGACATCGATGCGGACATCTTGAGTTTGAATCCGGTCCACGGTTCCTTTTCCAAATGTCTTCCCCTCTTCCCTCTGTCCAACTAGTGGCAAAAAAAATTATTAAACAACATGACAATGGAAGTTTGGATAAAACTGGTTGGATGCAGTTTTTTTTTTGCGGCGGCGAATTATCCTTCCGTTGAATTATCCTTCCGTCAAATTATCCTTTTGTCGAATTATCCTTCCGTCGAATTATCCTTCCGTCGAAGCACAATCAGTTAACATTTCTAAACTATGATTGAAACAAATTACTTTTTAAAAAAAATCTTCCTGAAAATCAAAACCTGGAGAACTGAAAATCTTCAGACATTTAGTTTGAGGCAATGAAAACTTTTCTTAAACATGTTTTAAAAACGTGCATTTTTACATTTCAAGCTCCTAAAATTGCTGATTAGTCACAATTAACCAAAATGTCTGAATGTGATTCGTTTGATTCGGTTTTTCTATTGATTGACAGCATTAATAATTTATCCTACAGACAGATAAGCTGCTTCAACAAAGTACTAATTTAACATTTCAAAGTGTGTGCCCTCTTCACACGTGCCTGTATGTTGGGGTTCTGAGAGTTAATGTCAGCGTTGGCTAGGTCTGGAAAGTTGTTTAGGTCGAAGATAAAAGGCTTGGTCTCCTCCTCGGGCTCGGGCTGTGGAAGAACACCAACGGAGCGATGCTGGGGGTGAGACCACCTCCTCTGGTGGCTGTGCGGCTCAGGCAGAATGCTCTGGACCTGGTTCTGCTGCTCCTCAGAGACGTGCTGGATCCCACCAGTGTGAATTGGATGGCCATGAATCTGATGGGAAACACGAAAATATATATAGTTGAACTCTCTGGCACAGGCAAAAAACATTTCATTAATAAGGTTGTGATAAATATCACTTTTTAACAGTTACAGTGACTTGGAGGTACGCCTCCAAACCTTTCAAAACTTTGTCAAATAACATTTTCTCAAATTTGTTGTGTATTCTCGCCCACATCATATTGAAAGAACCATCCCACGGTCAAATATGGGATCATTCTGTGGGGATGGGTTTTTTTCAGTAGGAACGGGGAAGTAATTAATGGGAAGATGGATGGAGCTATAAAACCTGGGAAATCTTGAAAAGAAAACTTGCTAAAATATTTGATCCTGGGTCAGAAGTCCATGTTCATGTTGGACGTTGACCCTGTTTTGCAAAAATAAGCTGACATGTCCATGTTTGTCGCCTATCATGACAACAAATGTTGCTGGGCGATTAATTGTGCCAGAAGTTATCGCGATAGAGAATGATATTGTTGCTTTGAGACAATTTTCAACTCAATGGTAATGGCATGAGTACGTCATCCCAGAGATAAATAAAACTTTAATTTCCGACAAACATTTAACACTGGAACTGGAAGGCATTTTAAATATCCAAAATAAATAAACAAAACAACCGAAACAACAGATAAAAGGAACACTGAAGTCCCTGTAAACAAAGTTGTCCTTCAAAAAAGGGGCTAGTTGAGGCCAATGCACCAGACTGAAGACTTTTGTCAACCAGTCTTTGGTAGAAAGAGAGATATGAGAAAAAACAAACAACCATGCAAGTGAAAATGATCAAGCAGCTTGTTAATTTATCATGGGATTAATTCATTCAGTGCTTATTGCGACAGGCAATGTGCAACGCTGGTAGAAACTGCAAACTACTGACTTGGGGAACATAGCCAGTGTAGTACTTCTTTGTAAGAACAACTACTATTCTTCGTTCTGTTGCAATGTCAGCAGTTTGTAAAAGACTTGAGGCATCCAAATTACTAGCCAAGTGATCAACCAGCATTCGTTCCTTTTTTTTTTTTTCCCACAACAGTCATGGCATCCAAGCCGTGGACAAAGGGGGTCCTGTGCCGGCGAGATCCTCTTTTAGCTTTAATTAGAGGGCCTGGGAGGCGTGGGACTCCTGGGCTGATGCGAGGGTGTCTGAACCTGCTGCTGTTTTTATTCCCCCACTGTATGTGACCTTGAAGGGTCTTACAGCCACAGAAAAGGAATTGACAGAAAGAGTGACAGCGAACGGTGAAAACGTGCACCCGCATCTTGTTTCTGTTGGTCTGATTCTCGTCTTTTATGTGTCATATGCTACGCTGGTCCTTGTATACGACTGGAGATGATCCAGCTTGCGGTCATGCCCAGTAAAACAGGGGCAGCTGAAAGGCCGAAGAGGAGGAGAACTGTCTGAACTCATGAACAGTGAGTTGTTGATTTGTAGTTTCGGCCTCCAGAAGACGATGTATTTTTCAATGCCTGCGATTGTCCCATAAAGATCTCGTGCCACTGTTCGAGAGTGCAGACACATGAAGTGTGCAAAGAAGATAACTCAGCCCAGGCATGATAAATGATGAACTCAGTCTTGTTCTTCAAATAGACTTAAAGTAATGGTGACAAACAGGATAGATAGTAGGGATCATTTTTCCTTTCTACCCCAGACAGAATCCACTACTGGGGAATATTCCAAGCAAGCACAATTCACAGTCCAATAAATTAAAAGTGAACAACTCAATGTCTAGCAAAAGTAGACTACTTAAACTAATACAAATGACAGATGATGCAAAACAAAAACTTAATCCTTTAGCAAGATTCACGTCAATATTTTGCAAAAAATTTAACTGTTGCAATTAGTTATGCGTGTTTCTGACTAAAACTCGTGGGGAAAGAAGCATTTGAATGTCCTGTGATATGAAGTTGCTTGGTATTATGTTTAGGTTTTTGGTATATAATTTTATTCTGACGTTTTTACCAAATTGTAAAATATTACACCCCCACCACAAATGGAAATTAGCTGAAAGACATGGAAAGGACATCACTGTTTTGAAACATATGGTTGATAAAATAAATGTATAAATATCCAAATGTGGATGAAAAGTTGTTAGAGTTGATCAAACAGGCTGAATTGAGATTTGGATAGCTTCCTCAGAGATTCACTGAAAACTTTGGCTGGTGACTTAAAATGGACAATTTTTGTTTGCATGTCCTGACTGGGAACCTGCGAGTCAGAAACAAACAAACAAACACAACAACAGAAAACAGATAATTTTCTACTCAGTATTTAAGTTCAATTAGATCACACTAACCACATTCTTCATAGTGGAAGTTGTTACAGAGGGAGGTATCCTGAAAGTTATCCATTTTCAGTTAAATGTAGGACGTATGTTCAAAATAAGGTAAAAGGAGGCCCAAAAGTCATTTTTTAAAGGATATGCAGAGGCGACTTGTGTGTTTATTTAGGTTGGTCTGGCAGTTGGTTGTGTTGTACCTGACTTTTTGAGGTACAAAGAGGAGCTGTCTTAAACAGAGCATCAATTCATACCCTCCTTATAGACGTTTCGTTGAATCGGCAGAGCAGCGAATTGACCCTGAGCTGGTTTCTGAACAGAGTAGAGCAAAGCTATATCTTTTGGAAATCTCAGATTTAAGGGTCTATGTTCTCTGGACAATACACACAGAGATTCTTGTTCACTGTTAATATTGCTAATGATGCTAATAGCTAACATAAGATACTAAAGGGAGTTGGCAATGTCCACTCTTATCAGTATTGTTTTAAATAAATAAAATCCAGTTTTAGTTCTCTACTCTCTCAGACATAGGACATGAAAACTGAGAATTATAGTTTGAAATTGGATGGAAACATTACAAATATCTATAAATACTTGATCAGTGCAGCTTTACTTTTGAGCATATTCATTTTATTTCTGGGCTGAACAAAGACAACAAGTTTTCCACCTAAAATAACCATAAAGATGTCAATCCAACGTTCAGGGTTTATTCATATACCTACAAAGAATCGTTGTCCAAAACTGTAATATTGTCCAACAATGCTATATCTGTTATATTGGATCAGACCGTTCTCACCTAAGACTCGCATATATCTAACACAACCATGAAAACACAAAAAGCTTGAAGTCCAGAGCCATGAAAGAGGCCACATACTTTCACACCCTCCTCATCTCGTCTTGTTTCACATCTGGATCTTGTATTCCTTCGCCCTGTATATCACTCTCCTCCTCCTTTCTTCCTCCCCCTTGTTCTCTCTGATCCTGCTCTCCTCCTCTCCTCCTTACTTGGTAGTGGGGCTCCCCTGATCAAAGGCCCCGTAGCTGATGGCATGCGGCGTGTTTAACAGGGAGACTGCACAAAATACATAGGGGTACACCAGTCCTGACCTGGAGACTGCAGTCTCTCTTGAAGATAAGCAGAGAGGGCCGCTTGAAAGCGATTTAAAAGATTACGCCCAATTAGGGCTACTGCCATTGCTACTGCTGATGATGACACACATTCGGGTTAGGAAAGAGAAGGTTGGAAGGCTGGGCAACGCCAGCGTGGGGGTGGGGGGGACCGAAGTAAAGGGCTAGGGATGAGATCCGGTAGGATTGGCGGGGAGTCTGGGAAGGCACGCAGAGTGGCAGGCCTGATTTATGGGCGCACAGAAATCAAAGGCCCCTGCACTTGGCTGTTTCCAAACCATTACAGAAGAACAATAAACTATGCATGCTCTTTGATCGGCATCTTTTTCAAATAGAAACAGGACAGCGAATGCATGCTCAGAGGAACTGGGTGAGCTCGTGGAGCTTTGGAAAGGGGGGGAAAAGGAGGGCAGAGAGTGAACAGAGCAAACAGGTCCTGATATTTGGGGAAAACAGGCCACTCCGACACAACCCTCCTCTTTCTCCACTTTGAAGAGAGATGGGGGCAAAACCCAAAAACAGGAAATTCCACATTAACACACAAAAAAAAGAGCCAACGTAAACAGCCAGACGAATGACACTTGACCTGAGCCCCAGTAAGGGAGATACTGAAGGCCTGCCTTATTCTGGTTACATAAGCATCTAGTTACTCTACCGATCTTAGCCTCCACCTTCTCCTTCCCCTCTGTCTTAGCCTGCTACACCCTGCAGGTCACAAGCACAGGTAGTCATCTTCCACAAACTGCTGGGAATAGAAATGAACCGTCACACACTCTGCAGGGATTTTTTTCCTCCTCTTTCTTACTCTAATGACTCCCTTCTTTTCCTTCCTTCTGTTTTCTCTCTGCCCTTTTATGCTTTTACATCAATCAGACAGATGATGAGAGAGAAAGTCCCAACAGGGCATCAATGGGAGGCCACACAAGATGGAGAGTTCAAAGACAAAAACAGAACCCTGACACACGCACACGCATAGACACACACACATCCACTAACAGACTTTGATTTCCAAATATGTCTGCGCATAACACAAACATTCCCCTTAGATATACACGCCACACACACTGCGCGGCGTGCCGAGCTACGCACCGAGTTTGGATTTATGATGGCAGGGTGTGTGCCCGGTCATGACTAACGTTACTATACATGGAAAGAGAGTTGGCGGAAAAACAGAGCGACGTGATCTGAGTCGAAAGGTGGAAATCAGCTAATTATTTTCGGAAAACTAAATCATGATAGATTCATGTAATCAATTACCAGAGTATAAATTACAGCGCTTAAACTGTGCATGTCATGCTTATGCCATATATTCCACAAGAAAGCTGTTATTTTTATATTGCACACAAATCCTACTGGGGTGATAGAGAAAAGATTAACATTTTAAAGAGGAGTAAGTTGTTTATAGTACTCATTCAGCATTATTATTGGAAACACATTTAAGATTTGCTTTTTTTTTTGTTGCAATAATACAGAGCTGGCCCAAGCGTAGCCAAACTAAACAGATCACTTTGGCCCCCACACCAGCAGAGGGCCCCCAAGGGCAGGAAGATGATCACTGAAGTGATTCATCAGCCACACTCTTGGAAAGTTTGGAGTCCTACAAGTCAAGACCGTGAATTTCTAAAAACAAAACATACTCCGAATTATACTGGTTTATTTATTTACTTCCTGTTACGTCCTTTTTTTCTTCTTTTTTTTTTATACATTTGGAGGATCTCAAGTCAGGACAGTGTTGCTTAAATCAGCCTATTCGCTTGTTAGTTCATTTTAAAACCAAAATGAACTTGCGCAATTAGGTGCATCCTTTTCACATTTGAGAAAAAACTATATCCATGTCAAAATGTCTAAAAGTTGTAATAGTAGTGATGGACACTTCATTGTCGATCCAATGTGGCTGTTCTGACTACAGAAGCTATGAAAACTGTTAGATATTTATACAGGTTAGTGTGGAAGTGGGACAAAACTGGGGGTATTTTGGGTGAAAAGATTGGAAATGGGCCATTCAGACAGCATTGAAGAGTCAGATTTGGGTCGCATATGTGAGAAAAAAAAAATCATATTTGGGTCAAATTTACCCAAAGCCAATGTTATTGTAACTATTATAAATAACAGGATGACAATCGATCATAATTGTCTTAACATATTTCACATAATCCGACTTCCTTCACAAGTATCGTGAAAATATATATATAAAAAATAAAAAATATTGAAACTGTGCAAAATTTTAAGTTTTAACATCAAGTCAATCATGAAATTTCCAAATTTTAGATACAAAACTGATGAAACTTTATTATTTTTAACATAACTTATGATTTTTGATGCTCTTCAAAATGAAACCATTTGTTTTCCCAAAAATTCTTTTGCGACAATCTTTCAAACAAGGCAATATTGATAGAGTATTGGGAAGTAGGAAGAGTCAATAACAATGAAGCCTGAGATGTGGTTGTGATTATTTGAATCCCCCCACTTTTCACTGCCTTAGTTTCAGAGCATGAATAATTAGTATCCTAAAAATGGTGAAGAATGCTCTTATTTTGTGCTGCTACAATATCAACAACACAAATTATTGTAAAGGCAGTAGTGTGGGACTCTGACAAAAAATAAGGATTTTAAATAACTTCTAGCATCACATTTATCATGATCACAATAAATACCACATAATATTACGAGAAAACTTAAGTCCATATCACCCAATGCTGTTGGGAAGGTATCAAACTTAACTTCCGTTCAAGGCCCTGTACAAATTTGGGCCGGCTCTGGAATAACATGGATACTTTAACTTTCTACAACCCATGTTATCTCTTTCAAAAAAGGTTATCTGCTAATAAAAAAAATAATCAGGAAGCTGACAAAAACCAAAATGCATTGACTAAATGAAAATTTGATTAAGATAAACCATTTTTTTAAATTATTGTTTAACGTTCTTAGCAACAAAATTGTAGGTTTAACTCAGAGTGTCTTACTTTATGGGTAAAACTCTTGCGTTTTGTTGGAAATCCCGTTCCCAAACTGACGAGAAGAATCGAGCACAGCGCGAGCAGCATCTGAAATCTCCTCGCGACCTCTCCACGCATCTTCTTTGCGGCGGTTGTTCCCTTTGAAGTTTCCTTTAAAAGTACTTTTCTCTGGTTTGTTCTCGGTCGAGGCGGCTGGCCGGCTGGCTCGGGAGAAACCCTCGTCAAAACTCTCGACCACCGCTTGGCTCCGACTTTAGCTCGGAACAGACGGAGATTTGAAGTCTCGTCGGTTGAACCGTCGCTCTTTATAGAGATGCGCACCAGCAGCGTGCGACGGCATCCCGCGCACTGTCCATGTCGGATACACCAGAGGCTCGCGCAGCAGCTGTGGGTCCGTTCGGCGGCGCGAGCTCCACGCTTCTCTTCCCCATAAAAACCGCTGCGGTGGCGGGCTTTAAGTACCCGGGAAAAAAAAAAAAAAAGAGTGTAATACCCCACGCTCACGCTGAATCTCCCCGTCCGCACCGGCGCACGCTTATTCAGCTGCTTTAAACTGTGACTCACTCCTCGTCAGTGGGTGGATGGGTTTGCTCTTCCAATACATTGACATCTGGGCGTTAAGGGTTGCTCTCGCTGGTTGTCTGTTTGATTCGTTAATCCATTATCAAGCCAAGGTTCATCCAACGGTTTTACGCGACGTGTTTGTGCGCGCGTCCCGCCCAGCCAAACGGTTTAGGCAAACTTGCCTCTTTTACGCACGCATTAAGAGGTTTCACGCTGTGGGAGTTGGGGGTGGGATTGCTCACAGCTGTGTGGAGAGGGTGCAGTGGGGCCACTGAGGAGCCTGGCAAGGTGAAAGCAATAGTTTGTTCAGTGAAACTGACTGAAGGCAGGCAAAGTCAGTTATAAACCCAACTTTTCAGAGTAAGTCACTTTACCATAAACTTCAATCTGTTTCACTAGCTTTTTATGTGACAGACCATCACAAAATCTCAAAATAGTGAAGTATAGTTATAAAAAAAAATTCCAAATGTGGTGCACATTTGTTTTTTCATTCACTTTACTCTGAATAAAATATCTGCTCTAAATAAAATACAGTGTAACCAATTACATTCAAAAGTTACCTAATCCATCCATCCATCCAGCCAGCCAGCCATCTTCTTCCGCTTATCTGGGGTCGGGTCACGTTCTTTCGGTCATGACCCAAAGCTCATGACCATAAATGCAATTTAATTTCAGTGCACCATGAAGTTCTCTCAGTTAGAGAACATTACTGGATAAACAACAACGTTATGAGTAAGAATACATCGATATGGAAATTCTGGTCGATATCAATATCTGATATTAATATTTCTATTATTTCTGCTAAACTATAGTTACCCATATCATATATATTACTCTATTGTTTTGACACCTTTGGAATTTTTTTTTTTACCAGAAACAGGCAGCAACAAGATGGAGATAAATATTAGTTTGGCTCAGTTTTTTTAACATCGGGCCGATACCGATAAGTTAAGAAACGACTAATATCGGCCAATACTGATGCTAATTCTGATATGTCGAACATCCCTGGTTATGACCAACAAAAACAAGCAGGCAGATCAGGGATCAATTAGTTTGAGTGCTTATCATCTGAAAGTCTTGCAGAAATCCAGAGTTCAGGTGAGAGAATTGGACAAGTCTACATATTGAGATCCAGTTTAGATTTAGAAGTCTATTTACATCAGAAGTAAGTGGGTTTGGGGTTTCTCAGAATGTTGATCAGAGGGGGAACAACGGATCAGTCCGACCTGGAGATGTGTCGCTGGGTGTGATCCAGAAGGTGAGGATTCCTGGAAGTGCAGGTGGTCTGTTGGAGAGCAGGCAGGCTGAGGAGTTGAGGGGAGCGATTTATTTATTTATTTTTTATGTTTCCTGCTGGCAGAGCAGCACTCAGAATTGTTGTCTGAGTGCCAAGGAGAAGCCGGACAGATTTACTTTCACGAGTGGAGCATCACGGTTGTGTCTGGAGACAAATGTACGCTCTAGAAGAGGGTGAGAGGTGGAATCGGAGGAGGAAACCACTCAAAGAGCTTGGTCAGGTAAGTGTCCAAGTTGGAGGACTGCAAAAGACAAACATGAATGCCAAGAACAACGAGTTTTCACAAAAAAATCTCAATGGAGGTCAAAGGTTGACTGGCTGACCACCAGGCAAGGGATTATCTTGAGACCCTTCCAACTCAGATGTGGATTAGTTGATAGCAGTCAGGTGTGACGGCAGCACTCAGACACACTCACTGTCCCTGGCGCCTAAACCTGGAGGTCCTGGAGAGAGGATGCAAGCACACCCAGCACCGGCAAACGAGAAAAACACAACAAGTAGATCGGTCCACAAATCAGACCTTATTAAGGAGTGGCATGAAGACCTAGAACTTACTAACCGCACAGTGAAACACGGAGGTGGTAACAACATGCAGGAACGGGGAAACTGAGTTGAGCTGATGGGTGGAGCTCAGTACAAGCCACAAACTCTGAAGAAAACCTGTTAGAGGCTCAAGAAGATTAGACGGGCGTAGAAATCCACCTTACATCAGGAAAGCAATCCGGGTATAATGTAATGTTTCAGATCAAAGCATAGCCATGTGTTAGAATGACCTAGACAAAGTCCTGATCGAAATCCAATTGAGAAACCGAGACAAGTCAGTTGATTGAGGTATAAAAGGCATTTAGTTGTTTGGAAATGGTCTTGTATTTCTTCCCAGATTGATGAGAATCCATAATGGCGTCCTGAGTATCGTCGATGATGACATTCCCGGTTGGCATCGTGTAAACAAATCTGCCTTTCCACTTTGGGTTTATTTTTTAATAATGACAGGGATATCTGTCTATTGTGTTTCTGTAGTTGAAGTCGATTTTAAATATTATTTTAAATTGTTGCTCCCTAAAACATTAAAACCCTCATAAGTTTAGTGAATAAAGTTAATGACTTGTCCTTTGTAATTTTGCCATTTTAGCTCTAAAAGTTTCAGTCCTGATTTATTCCAGTAAATAAAACAAGACTAGACAGAAAAGCATTCAGCTTCAAAACTGATTTAATTTTCGTGGCACAGTTCTCTAGCAGCATGGTTCAGAAACATCATGGCTTTACAGATCCGACGACCAGCACACAGTTCCAAAGACAGAAGTGGCTGATCAGTTTCCTGTGGTCGAAACAGTTCGGTTTGGGAAGTAAAGGTCACATTTACTTCCCAAAACCCAGACTTTGAACATATTCACTAATTTTTGTATATGGAAAGTAGGGAGGAAAAGGAAAACCAAGTTCAAACACCAGCTGCAAATTAGGTTTATTGGTAAAACAAACAAACTAGCAGCTGTTTGCAATAATAATGTGGGGAAAAAAATAGCTATTTAAAGAGCTCACAACTAATATTATGAGTGACTTCTCCACATCAAATGCTGAATTTTACATTTCATGACTACTAAAGTTTAAAAAAAAAAAAAACATCGCTACTGCAAACGTGATTAGTAGTCAGACAGCAGGTAGGAGCAGTGTTCCCGAGGAACCTTATCCTGATTAATTACAAGCAAAGTCCTCCAGTTCCTTTCTAATGTTAGGATGGGGAGCCGCAACCACCTTTTCAAACCACACCAGAGAGTTTCAACAAAGTTCAAGTCAGGCAACTATTTGATGGGCCACTCCAGCATCGTCCAGGACTTCCTCCGAAAACCAAAGCCTTGTTGTACTTTTAGACGTGCTTGGAGTCATTTCCCCGTTTGGAACCGCGGTTTGTTGATCCCGTTTCCATGGTAATCTGGTGGCAAACGATGATAGCTACCTTGACCAGGTAGCGTAGGTCCTTATTTGAAAAAAAAAAAAAATAGCAAACTATGCTTCCATTTGTATCTCTAAGAAAAGTCAAGGTCTTTGCTCTATTTCTGTATTTTTTTGGATGACGTCTGAACTTTGTACCCACAATATTTTCAATACGCAATGAATTGCATCTCGACCTGATGCAGCTAAATGAAGCCGTTGCGTTAGCCTACTCCCAATTTGCAAACGTTTGCTGTTATGTAGCGTTGAATGTTGACGAAGTAATATTAGGCTTTTCCAAACAGTTTCTGCTGCTTATTGCAAACACCTGACCAATTTGAGCTTTTCTTCCAACAATAAACCTAATTTGCAACGAAGGCGCAACTGCAAACTTCTCCTGGGAAGAAAATCCTTTGTCAGGGCACTTTTTTTATGCACTTATTATGTTTTCCACATTTTATAAACTTCACTCCCCCCCAAAAAAAACAACAAAACAAATTACTGTTCAAATTATTAAAGGATGGACAAAGGATCGGACAGATATGCCACTGTAGGGTGTGATGGATGTGTAGAGGACGAAAAACAGTAAAAAGAAAACAAAGCCAATGATGTTTTTTGATTTTTTTTATCAGCATAAAAGAACACATTGGCAGACAACAGACAACTTTCTGACCAACAACCACCACCTTGAGCGGACATCAGTAGTGACGTAACAAAAAAGACTCACATTGAAACTGGACAGCAGACTGTTTACCAAATAAACATAAAAACTGATCAAAGTGACAGCTACACACTGAAAGCAAAAATTATTATGGAATGCTGTTTCAGTGGATGATCACAAAATGTAAAAATTAGGGTGAAAAAAAAAAAACAACAATAAATAAAGAACATTCAGAGTACATGTTTATGTAGATATACATAAAACTTTCCGACCAACGTCATTCAGCATTTAGAGCGCCTGTCAGTGGTACAGTGTGGATGTTAAGACGTGTAATTGACTCAAATATATACTCTCAACTGTAGCATGTTTTAGAGCTGCCTTTCAAAAACAGATAGCAAAAGGATACGATGCCTTTCTTCAATAAATAAAAAATGTTCTGTACATATCGGATGAGTTTTGAAGCAGCATCGTCATGCAAACAGATCGAAGTTGCAGCGCGTCGTCATGCTGGGATATTCACATAGAAGCACTTTAGTGAGCAGAATGGAGGGGAAAAAAATATATACATGTAGGCCATTTACCTCAAAGAAATGTTTAAGACTTGTCTCAAGTGTTTGAGTGCAGGTGTAAACAGTAAATTAGGCTGCAGGACTATTAATAGAAAATAAGCGGTAAAAAAATATTTTGTCAGTCTTGCTCCTGGGAATTTTTTGTCTCTTTCCCCCCCAGTTACATGTTTTTCTTTTGGAAACATCTACTTCGCATTTCAAGAGAAATGTAGAAAATATATCTATACATATGCAACAACCTTTGGTTGGGGGGAACAAACAAAATAACAAAAAAAAGAAAATCCAATATTCTATAAGCAGATTCAAGTAGAAGCGATCGGATCAATACACACCGGGAACCGTCTCTCTGTGTGGGTGTGTGTGTGTGAAATAACACGCCTTTGCTTTTGCGATAAATAATATTTACACGCATCAGGTTTGTCTCGTACAAAAAGGCTATGATCAGATCTCTTCTCCACAACAGAGCTCCCCCTACTTTGTTTTAGGCTTCTTGAAATCTTTTCTCTTTTTTTATTGCACAAATAAAACGTGCAATAAATATATATATATATATATATAAATAAAGATTTAAGACATGACGTGAGGAAGCGAGCAATGCTCTGGAAATGCTTCGTGACGAGACGTGCGAACAGGTCGCAGGTCACAGGTTCGCGTCTCACAGATATGGAGCAGCTGAGTGGGTGAGACTGGCTCCAAGTGTTTGTTATCAGATAAATTAATCTAACGGGATGTGTGTTGTGCAGAGGTTAGAAAGGAGGAAATAAAAGATGGAGCTGGTTCAGTCCTGAAGGAGGCTCTCTTCAGACATCCATCCCAGAGAGAGAAGAGGTTGTTCCCGTCTGGAGTACTTCAGCTGCAGCAGGTCGCCCACTTCACTAATGGCCTCCAGAGCCTTAAAAACAAAACAAAACAGGAAATAGGAGATTGATATTAATAAGGACTCAAAGAGACTTTATTTGTGCCAGTCAAATGGAAGTGGGGATGTTTTGACATGTCAGAGTGGGAAAGTGGAGGTGAAAGGTGAACAGAAGGCTCAGTGTAAAAAACAAAAACAGCATTAAACAACCCCCCTCCCCCCCACCACCATCACCACTCCTTTCCACCAGAGACCCTATCAGTATTGCAACATACTGCAGGGCACCTGGAAACAATTTACCTTCCTCCTGACCTTTTTTTCTTTTCCTGATTCCATGCTTTGAGGAACAGGGAGAGAGAAATAGAGAGGGCTGGCTTTTCCACAGACAGAAAAAAGCGGCTCCTTGGTGTGCCTAACAAAAGCAGGCCGATACCCGTTAAATGGACGATTTACAAACGGATGAATAAAGCGTCTTTGGAGAAGTGGAGCAAAGCCTCAATTAAAATTACAAATTTTAAAGCTACGCGGTAATATTTGGAAAAGGGCGTAGTTGAGCGGGCTTGGGCGGGGAGCGGTTATTGGTGTCTTGTTGGAGGGTTGCT